>VDFB02281492.1:151338556-151437745 GCA_007258455.2 Sequoia sempervirens | reverse complement strand
AAATTTAGGGATCTCAAATCCCTTAGGGAATGGTTTCATGTCTAGGCTCCTATCAAATGGATAGGGACACAAGTTGCTTTGCGTTTTGGTTGTTAGCCCTGATTGAAGATCGAGTACTTGTTGCGAGAGCAACTTGAATTGTGTCGTCATATCATTCTGAGGATCAGGGGGTGGGATGAATGTGTTTTGGGGTGTTTGAATCGTGGTTTGGATGGATGGGTTGGTTTGGATGGATGGGTTGGTTTGCGCATTGTTCAATGGTATCGGTATGTTGTGGTGGGCGAAGTAGGCTTCTACTTGCTTCTGGATGAACAATGCTTGTTGTTGCTCTTGTTGTTGTTAAGCTAGGATTTTGCTTGTTGTTGTACTTGTTGTTGATACGCTTCTTTGATTTAAGCTTGTGCTGTTCTTTCGCGCTTGTTGTTACGCTGTTGTTGCTCCCTGGCGGCTTGTTGTTGGGCTGCCGGTATTGCTTCTTGTTGTTCTTGATGTTGTTTTAATGCTTGTTGAGTGCGGCTTGCAATTGCATTGCTTGTGCAAGAATTTGTGCTTGTTGTGCTTGATATTGAGATTTCGCTTGAGCTTGGGCTTGCACTTGTGCTACTTGCATTTGTGTAGCTTGTTGTTGTAATAAAAGTTGTGCTTGAGCAACTCTTTGTGCTTACAATGCTTGTCGCGGCAGGTAGCTTAATTGTTGTTACTGTTGTTGTTGTAATAATGCTTGAGCTTGTTGTGCCTGTTGCGCTTGTAATGCGGCTTGTGCGGCTTTAGCAGCATGCGCAGCTTGAGCGGCTTGTTGCACGGCTTTTTGTTTCTGCACTTGTTGGTATCCTCTTTGAAAAGCGGCTTGTAATGTTGCATCGAATTGGTTTGATGTGGTGAACGTTGGTGGTGGTGGGGGTGGTGGTGGATTTGGAATGGCTTTTGTGGTGGTGGTGAATGATGATGTTGTGTTGATCATTTGGTTGGTAGATGGTGATGTCATGTTGATTGCGTGATTGGTGAATGGTGTTGTCGTGTTGATTGTGTGATTGGTGAATGGTGTTGTTGATGTGGTAAGTGGCATCGTTGATGTGATTGGCCCTTGAGAGACCATGTTTTGCAATGTTGTGGGGGTGTTTGATGATGTTGCCATTGCTTGTGTGTTTGTCGTTTGTTGTTGTGATGTCAACAATAAGTTTTGAGCGTTTGGCAAAATGTTTTGATTCATGGTTGGGATAGCAGTTTGATTGATGCTTGGTAGGGGAGGCAATCCCAAGCCAAGGAGTGATGTGGATGATAATGGTAGTGGAGGGATAGGTGGAAATGTGAGGGGGGTGAATCCTTGCGAGAGTGTTGTGGTGTTAAAAATTCCCCCTGGTCCGAATATGTCTCCCTCTTTTTGTGAATTCGTGAGAAGAGGTGTTTGTGGTGCTCCATGAAATGATGTTGATGATAGGTCATAATGTAAAGTGAGAGGAACATTTTGGTGTAATGAATTTTGGAGGGTGTTTTGTTCCACTGTGGTGTTTGCGTCCAAGTTTTGGTTATTTACAAGGGGATGAGATTGAAGTTCATTGAGGAATGTGTTTCCCTTGTTGACATTTGGTTGAGTTGGAGCAATCGATGTTGTGATTTTTGGAATGTTTTGCATGACATTTTGGGATGGGGGTGTGGATGAAATGGGGATGGTGGATGAGATTGGCAGAAAAGATGTCTCTACTATGGTGCTCACATCAAAATCCGAAGGCAACTTGGCCCCTTGCTTTGCTAGTTCAAGCATGTACAACGAAGGGTTTAGTCTCATCATGATGTTGATGATTCTATGGTTGTCCGAATTTTGGAGCATTTCGGCTATTTCTTCGCGAGACATTCCAAAGGTGAGGTCCTCCCCTTGATTTTCTTCTTGTGGGTTTTGTGATGATGAGGGGATCAATGGATTGCTTGATTCTGCGAGATTCATTTCTGCGTTTGTTTGGCTAAGGTCACTTGAAGTGGGAGTTTCTTTGTGGGCTTCCATACTCTTCTTGTATTGAGATCTCGTTTGAACCATAAAACAAGGATCAATCTTCAAGAATATGAGAGATGAATCTCTTGATTCCTTGGATTAATCTCTATTTTATGTCCCAAAGCGAAAGTTTTAGGATGCTTTTTAGGATCAAATGTGATGATGATATGATGGTGATGTCCAAAGATGGATGTTATGGATGTTTATGGGTGTTGTTTTTGGCTTTTGATAAATCTTGAATGAAATGCTAGGACTTTGGATTTTTTTGATTGGTTTGATTTTTGGATTTTGAGATTTTGTCCTTGATCTTGATTTGGAGTTTGATTTGGATTTTGAACAAAAAGGAACCCTAAGATGTTTGATAATGATCTAAAGGATAGTTGTGTTCAAAGGATGATGATTTTGGATATGTGTGAGGAGAAGGATACATCTACCCACACCTACCCAAATAGGATGATTGTTTCACTAAGTATATGGAGAAGGATTCATCTACATACACTTAGACAAGATGATTTGGATGTCTTTGACTAAAGATATGCAAAAGGATGCATTCACACACTCCTAGCCAAAGGTGTTTTGATAAATGTTTTCAAGGATTTGGTCTCAATGATTTTGGTGTTTGCTTGAGTTTGTCATAAAGCCTAGCATTTCAAGGATGATTTCAAGGTTCTTCAAAAGATGAGTTGTGAGATGGATGTTTGGATGCTTTGAAAGATGGATGAAAGAGGTTTGATTTGTTTTGATCCCTAGATGAACCTAAAAAAACCACTTTGTTTTCCAAGACCTAGGTTTTTAAGAGCATGCATATGCTTCCTAAAGACCTTTATAACCAAGGAATGATTTGATCATTTTGGATTTCCAATCAATGATTTGTGCTTTTTGGGATTTGGAGTCTTCAACACACATGAAAGTTCATTTTGCTTAGCTTTGCTTAATGGATTTATTTTACCAAAAACACTCTCTTTGATTAAGGTTTCAAACTAAGATGTCCAATGTCTTAATTTCTTTAAACCTCACAAGATATTTTATGTGGAAATTCAATGAACTTAAGGCAAGGGTTTTCCTATTGTTTACTCAAGAAGACAAATTGAGGTATAATCCAATGCTTAGGAACCTCTAATGAATCGTGGGAATCGCAGAATATGGATTGAGTCAATGATATTTGTCTTCAAGAGGGTTTCTGAAATTTTGAGAATCATGTTGAATGTTTGTTTGCAAAATGTTTTGAATACACACGTTTTCAAACAAAGAATAATTACAAGCCCTATGGATGTGTAAAGACAATATTTGTTGGATTCCCACTTGGACAAGTACACGCTTATCTCTAAGCGGATGGTTAGATGTTGACCTTGGCTCCCTCCACTCGACTCATTAACGAATCGGCACCCAAGCATCAACACCCATGAAACTCCCATGGCATGCTTTCCATCTCTACTAGAAGACCGTAAGAGTGTGGTTTTAAAATCGTTCTTGCACCAACAAATAGATTAAGGATGGGTAATTCTAGCACATAGGTTCTAGTAAGGACTTTCCGTCGGAGATTGACCCATACGGCAAGAGTCCCCTTCGGGATCCATCATCGAGCCAACCTATGATTATGGCGCTTTAACCAAAACCCTTATTTATATCCCAGCTGGAAATACTCTTGGCTTTAGAGTGTTACCGTTGAGTCGCCACTTGGGTGAGTACTTTTTCCCCAAGGCCCTCTAAGATAAACAAAAGCAAGCAAAGACACAATGTAACTCGATCGATCTTTGATGGCACAAAGAAAGAGAATGTACACGAAAATGCCCCTACTCACACTCGCACAAGATGTTCAATTTTTAAGCCCAAATTGAAGTGTTTCAAAGCAATAAAATGTGTTTTGAGTGTTTCTCTTGCACCCTAGATCGCACGAAGCGCAAGGGGAGAGGATACGTACTCAAAAGACAATCACACAATTCAAACACTTGTTCGTTTTATACCCTTCAAAGCAATTGTGAATTCGTTTTAAGCACCAAATGAAATATGAAGATTGTTTGTTCAATTTTTTTAACCCAAAACAAACTCTAGTAAGTTTGTCCTAAGATTCGTTTTAAGCCCCTTGCAATGAAAATCAAATTGTTCGTTTTAGACCCAAATGAAAATTAGTGTTCTAAAACGAAAGGATAAACAACTTCTTGAAGTAGTGTTGAACAACACTTAAAGTGTTAAAAAACACATTGTGTTTTCAAAAAAAATCTTCCCCTCCTTTCGTTTTCGTTTGATAGCCTTCTCTTTTGCTTTGCACCTTTTCGCCTTCGTTGTTCGTTTGTACCTCCTTCGCTTTTCCTTTGTTCGCTTTTGCACCTATAAAAAGAAAAGACACTTATGTAAGAATCAAAATATTAAACTCATTTTGATGATTAAATTTAAATGATAACATGGTTTCAATTGAATAGATCAATTAATCCCAAACGATGAGCCCTTTAAAAAAACATCATCATAAATTCCAAAGCATAATGATGAAGATGATTTATAATACAAAGAAAATATAAATGAATCATCTTTTAAAGAACAAATCTTTCAAAAGGTATTATCATCAATTTCACATACTAACCAATGAACAAAGTATTTGTAAGAATACACACTCCAAAGATTACCTTTTCCACAGACTTTCTAAAGCATTAAAATAAAAAATACTACCTTCCAATAGAAATGATCATTTTCAAAATTTAAATTCTTTCAATGTTCCTTGTTCAAATAAATAACAATTAAAGCAAAAGAGAGTTATTTTGATTGCTTGCCAGTGGATAAAAGCTGAGAAATGAGAGTTATCTTTATTCACTGACAGCAATTAATAATTCTACTTCTTCATTAAATTGCAATCTACTTTATAGATCAATATAGCTTATAGGCTTCTGCATTATGTGCTCTTGCGTTGCCCTCATGACAACTTGATAAGTTACCACATGCCTACAGGGAAGACTATCCCAATGCAAAATGAATGTTGATCTAAAAGCACGCCACCAGAATATGCCAACAACTCTCTACATTGAAATTTTGATGAAATAATCATGACGCCTCTGTTTAAGGCGATGGTTGGAGTCTTGTCAGACTTGATAATCTGCGTTAGAATGTGCCATGAAAAGATCTAACCTGCGTTTGTCAGAGTCTCTGAAAAAGACTTTTACCAGCTCTTAAAATGGCAGCGTACTTTCATACCATTTAAGACATTGAGTCTTCCTTCGAGGATTTTTTGCAAATGAGTTGTTGGCCACTGATGGTCTTGGGCCTACCTGTCATGAAAACGCAGATTATTTAGCCATGGTTATTTAAGGCGATGGTCAAAATCCTGTTCATGAAAAGTTATAATCCACGTTGGAAGTGACATGCATTGTAGTTACAGCTGCGTTGGTTGGCAAGTATGCAGAAAAATGTAAAAAAAAAACCAGAGGACAAAGATATTGAATGATCTTTAAAGCTGTCACCCACTGCATCGTGGTTACTGTCGCATCATACTCATTCCAACGTGTTTTTTAGGTGGCGACCAGCATGTCCATCTAAGATTCAAATTGCAGTATTAAAAAGATATCTATCATCAAATGTTTTGAAGACAACCAAATTCCTTTTCTGATGCCAAAGATTGTGAGAGAACTATTGTTTGCTCTAATTAATAACCACGGCAAATGCCTTTAATTTGATTACCAGCCAACTTTAAATCACATAATGTTTGTTGCTAACTTTTTAAGGAAATTCGTGGACCTCCAAACATAACGTACTTCCAGAGGGATATTGCAAATCACTACACAATCTAGAATGCCCCCTATTTGCAGATCCGCTACTTACAAGCCTCTTAACTGGTAATGACAACGTGAAGCATAAGAAACATTCACAATTTTCAACACCTTGATCAGCCTGCGCGCAGTAATGACAACTTGAAGCACAAGAAACATTCACAGATTTATGCAATGTATACTTCCTTTCTTCTGAATTCTTTGAGTCGAGTGAGTGGTGCCTCAGAGGAGTATCATTTTATAGACAAAGATTAGTTTAAAAAGGGCGCAAGAAACCAAGCAAAGGCTATTTAGTAGGCGCGTAAAAAAAAAACAGCCAACAGATTCTTTTAAACACTTTCAAATAAATGTATATATGAAACACTTTTCAAATAAATGAATTCAGTGGATGCAAAGCATTATTTCGCAAATTTGAAACTGGTGAAGAGCATGTGCACCAAATAAAAGCTCATGAGAAAAAAATATTTGACATCCATGTGATAAAAAGGAAAACAGTGAATGCCGCCACCATCATAACTTTTATCCAAAATAATGCAGTTAGTCAGCATAAAGTTGGTGAGGAAAGGGGAGCATAGAGAGGTCATGTGAACTTTCTTTGGACAGAACGTTTCTCCAACTGTGATCACACATCATACGAATGATAGTTGTGCCTGCATGTAAACATATTTAAACACTGGCGCAACTTTTAGCAGAAAAGATATAGCAGATTTTGATAGAAGATAGTTGGTCAGGACAATCCTTTCATGAAAGGAAAATGTAAAAGATCTGCATGGTGAAATCTATGAAAGAGACCTTTGAAATTTTCAAGCAATGTATCAATTGATAATGGACAGAATTAAGGACTACCCTCCAAATAAATTTTAAAATAGAATATGCAGATCATTATATCGTTAGCTTTCAATAAAATTTTAAGACAAAATGCTTGGAATATTGGTTGATTCTAGCCCTCCTTCTAGCGCCACAATGAAGTACCCAAAATCTGCAATGTAAGACCAACCTCAAAAACTCATTAGAAGGGTTAGTATAACACACAAATCTGCAAATACCTCCATGAAATAGAATATCTATGCTAAAGAAATGCCACAAATAACCAAAAAACAGCATTAAGAAGACATTTTAAAAGCATGATAATCACCTATTTCATGTTGGATTGGTGTCACATGTGCTAGTGACCCTTTCCCAACCCTTGATCAAAGCTCAAAATGATAAAATGCAAATGGAGATGATGGAGTGATGATGAACAAGATCAAATCTCAAATGAAGAGAGTAACCTTGCATGAAATTGTGAAGGATTTGCTCAAAGATGAAGCACCTATTTAAAGATTTTCAAAATGCCAAGTGTTGAAGAGGGACCAATGTGGGATCAAAAACAAGCCAATGAGTTGAGGACACTTGTCATCATGTGATTAGTTGATGTATGTGCAAGATTTGGGAAGAGTTCCCAAGAGGGGAAATTTTGAATTCAAATTTGCAATAAATTTTGAGAGGGGACAAGAAAAACAACAATAAATGCAATGTTTGACTTGTCATGTTGAGGGAAAATGAGTGTTTTAATAAATCAATAAAATTGATTTATTGTGCAAGTGGCTAGATCTAGATAATGCAAGTGGGATGGGATTAACTTTTAATCAGGGTTAGATGATGATTATGCTGATTTAATGCTGATCAGATGATTTGACTTTCAAGACTTTGATAATTGATTTATTTAAATTAGAAAATGACTGAATATGATTTAGAATTTGATTTAAATGAAGTCCTGATTTATTTAATTAAGTGGATGATGCAAGATGAAGGTTGAATGATAATGCTTATTTGATAAATGAATGGATGAAAATGCACTTGATTAATTGATGAATGGTCCTAATGCGACATCTAATTTGATTGAATCTGATCGAATGCATAATGTAAATTTTGCATGTCTACAGGTATATCCAAATCTTGAATGAAAGAATTGAAACTTCTTAAATGATCTTCAACAGAAATTGCACTACTCCTTGTAAACTTAGGAACCAGACTTCTCCAACTGCTATCCATAGGGTAAGGATATAATTGAAACCCTGTCAAGTCAAATTGTCTGATCATTGTTCTACATTGATGAGGGGGAGGGTTAGGTGGGTACTAATACTGGTATGATGGAATATTGCATTGTGTATGAGGGTGCAACACACATTGCTGATCATGAGGTGGCTGTGGTAAATAAATGTTCTACTGTGCATGATGTGCATTACCTACATTGTGAAAATTCCCAATTGTATCATGAGGTGCTTGTTGAATCCAAGAACCACTTGCATTTGTGTATTCATTCTTATTGCAGAATTCTAACAGTTGTTGGTCTGTTTGTAGTGTTTCTTTTTTCAATTGCAATATTTCTTTCTTTATTTGCAGCTTTTTCTTTTTCAATTCTTCAATTCCTCTTATCCACTGCTTCTTTTCAAAATATTCTTTTGTTCCATACAAAAATTCCATTCTTCATCAATTTTTTTCTAAAGTCACCACCTACTTTTCCAAAAGTAGGAAAATGATTCTTTTAAATGATTTTCCCCAGTGGAATCACTTCTTTTTGAAACTTCACAAATTATGAATCTCTCTTCGATGACTTTATATGATGGTCTTCAACCGGATATTCTAAAATAGTCCCCAGTGGAGTCGCCAATTGTTAGCTCTCAAAAACGCAGGTAAGAATACCTCAAGAGGTTGCCAATCTCTTGGTACGTTTTAGGGTAACAAACAAAGCCAAATGGTTTAAGCTTTCTACTCTTTAGGTGCTGCTAAACCTAGGTGGGTGTACCTATACAAATGAAGCAGACTTAATGTGCTTATCTCTTTTGAAGTGTTTTTCCCACAATGGCATATGGGAGTGGACAAATACAACTAAATTTGGTATAAATTGTATAGCAATATTCAAAGCTAAATCCTAATATGTTCAGTTAAGAGATGTAAAGAAAATGAATGAATCTAAATGGTGAAATGCAGAGACTAGTGCCTTATTGGGTATGCGAAGTCAAATGAAATAGAAATGGGGAACTTATTTCTGGAGAACACTCAAATTGTTTGGCATATGTTTTGTTTATAACTTGTATAAACATGCAAGACTGTGATTACTAAGCTCTTCTTAATGATCCAGATAAATTTCCCTGATTACTGTGATCAATCAAAATGATTTAATCTCTCCTTGAAAGAACCAGTTAATTAACCACACAGATACAACAAATGTGCACTGATAAACTAAATATAAACTTGCTATACCAATTTAAATAACCAGAAAACGCCAACCCTAGAGACAACTTTAGTAATACTTTCAATAAGCACAATAGACAATTGACACCAGAAATGAACCACCACATCAACTAATTTTCATTGATATCTCCATTTGAAATCATGCATCATAGTCTCTAATCTAAAAAAATTATTCTACTGCATCCATTTCTAATCTATCTACTGTACCTAATCTAATATCTAATAATGTCTTATTTTACAATAAAAAATGGATATTTATATATTTGCATTTTAAAAGACACATCACTTCGCATTCCAATGTTGGCAAGCAACTGTATTTGGGTTTCTATCAACATTCGCCAAACACTCGCTGAGACATCATGCAGTCATACCGATCTTTAATGTCTCGCTGACAGTCATCCCTTTGGTCTTTTGTGTTTCATTGTGACACTCGGAGTCGGGGAGATGTCTCATAGGTTATACCTTGTCTTACTGAAAGTCTCCTTAAGTTCGCTTTTGATCGCCATGACAATATCATTCTCTCACCGATGAAGCACACCTTGGCGTGACAAACATGTTGGCAAGACTATATAACCTCACACCAAAAACCATTGATAGAATCCCTTCGTGCTTTGTCGGTGAGACCAGAGCCACTCGGTGAGACATTACTCTGATGCACTTTAGTCTTACCAATATGTGTATCTTTATCGCCAGTCGGTAAGACACCATGAATTCGCTAAGACCTCATCCCGAATACCTTTATCTGGCCAATAAACCTCCTCATGCATTAGTCGGTGAGACACGACCCATTCAGTGAGACCTCACTTCGATAACATGACTCCTGTCGATGCATATTCTTATCGGTGAGGCACAAGGGTCGGCAAGACTTCATAACTTCATTCCGAAAGCCTTTAATAGAACTCCATTCATATTGTCGACAAGACCCGATGTATTCGCTAAGATATTTCATCGATACCGCTTAGCCTGGCCGATAAGCCTCTTCGTGCACTGGTCGGTGAGACATGATACGTTCGACAAGACCTCATCCCGACAACAACCTTCTTGCTGATGTGATTCTTTTGTCGCCGAGACAATGTGTTATGTCCTGCCAATAGGCACATGCATATGATTTCTGATTGCTGTGACACCAAAAAAATCTTGTTGATAGGCAACAATAGACGTATATTAACAAAAATGCATTAAGGGTTAGGGAGACCTTGATAATCTCATCCCGATATGGAATATAATGTGAATTATTCAAGACTCGATGGATTTTATGGTACTACATGGCCAAATATGGGGAAAATGTGCTCATGGTAGGACTTATTCGGAAACTCGTGGGTATGAGCAATATGTAAAATACATCAAAATTTTACAGTTCTAATAGAATGCATAGGATGAAGTTTGGACTTATAATTAAGGTCAGGGATACTCCATGGAACTATTAGAATCACACAGTCAAGATCTGCAAGTTACAAGAAGGATCCACAAACAATCAAACTAGCCATTATGCTTGAAAATTATTTCAGTTTCGGTTCAAGAAACTGCCATTAGATCTGGAAGTGATAACTTGCCATAAAAAAGATCCAATCACACTCAAATCTTGGAATAAGTAAAATGAACATGTCCACGATGTACACATAGATCTGTAGGGTCTGGTGAGAAAATATGACAAATCCACCAACTCAAACTAAACAGGAACTGAACAAGAACAAAACTAAAAGAAAATATTTTTGGTTGATGCAAGATTGCTAGGAACCAAGGATGATCTTGCATCAGACATTCAGGGTTATTTGAAAAGTGATTCCCTCACTTTTCTAGGGCTAAAGGAAAACCAATACAGTCTACCTTAGCCTGAGAAATCCAAGAAGAATCCTCCACTAGTTTTCCTTTCCACTTCACAAGATATTCTCTATATTGTCTTCCACGAGTTTTCCTCCCATTTATGATATCCAAAATATCTTCAATCTCATCTGATTGTTTCTTAGGAATCTATTTCTCCAATTTTGCTTCACTGCCTTCACTGAATTCTACTTCATGGTACTGATATAGATCTACAATGTTGAATATAGGTGATATACCCATGTCATCTGATAACTCCACTTCATATGCATTTCCTAAATCAAATTTCCTCAAAATCTTAGAGGGTCCAAACCTCCTCATCTTGAGCTTATTGTATCTGACAACTGGAAATATTTCCTTTCTCAGATACACCATCACTTCATCTCCAACTTAAAACTCCTTATGTCTCCTGTTTTCATCTGCTTTCTCCTTATATGTCTGATTCATATCCTCCAATTGCTCCTTCACTTGAGTATGCACTTTCTTCATATGTTTTGAAAATTCCTTTGCTTCTGTACTCCTTTTATCTTCCATACTGATGTCTCTCAACTCTAATATACCTCTAGGATGAATTCCAGTAACAATCTCAAAGGTGTCTTTTCGGTACTCCTATTCATTGAATTATTGTAAGCAAACTCTGCTTGTGCAAGAACTAAATCCCAACTTCTATTCTTCTCTCCAACCAAGCATCTCAAAAAATTCCCCAAACTCCTATTCACTAACTCTATCTGTTCATTAGTCTATGGGTGAAAATTAGAACTAAACTTCAAATCCGTCTTTAACTTCTTCCAAAGTGTCCTCCAAAAGTAACCAACAAACTTTGTATCTTTGTCTGAAACAATACTCCTAGGTAATCTATGCAATTTGACTACTTCCTTGAAAAACAAGTCTGCTACATGTACTGCATCTATTGTCTTCTTACAAGGTATGAAATGTGTCATTTTAGAAAATCTATCCACCACCACAAATATAGTGTCTTCAATAAACCAAGTATGAAATCCAAGTTGATATCCTCCCAAGGTCTCTCCAGAACTGTCAAAGGCTTATACAATCCAACATTCTAACTACTCCCTTTTGCAACTTGACAAACTCTGCAACTTTGCACAAATTTCCTAACATCCTTACAAATCTGTGGTCAAAAGTAATTCTCACTTACCAATTCTACTGTCTTATCAATTTTGAAAGTTTCCTACCAATCCTCCACTATGTTTTTCTTTCACCAAGTTATCCCTCATTGAACTCTAGGGTATACACAATTGATTTCCTCTGAACAACATATCCTCCTGAATGAAGTAATCCAACCATTGACTCCTATCCTCCAAAACTGGTTCTTTACAAGCTTTCCAAGGTTCTGCAAAATCTGGGTCTTCCTCATACAAGTTCTTCAATTCATCAAAGTCTAATACCTCCACTCTCATCTCTGTCAGTAAATTCCTTCTCCTACTCAAAGCATCAACAACTCTATTTGACTTTCCACTCCTATGCTTCAAAACAAAAGTATAACTCTGCAAGAATTCCACCCATCTCATGTTTCTCTGATTCAACTTACCTTGATTGTTCAAATACTACAAAGACTGATGATCCATATACAACACAAAATCCTTAGGAAACAAGTAATGTATCCACTTCTTCAAGGCTTGAAATATGACATAAAACTCATGATCATATACTGAATATCTTCTCCTGGAATCATTCAATTTCTCACTGAAATAAGTTATAGGTCTTCCTTCTTGACTCAATACTACTCCAATTTCATTTCCACTTGCATCATAGTCTACCTAAAATACCTTATTAAAATTTGGTAAAGCCAACACAGGCTGCTCAATCACCTTCAACTTCAACAACTCAAAACTTCGGTATGCTCCCGATGTCCACTTAAAATCCTTCCTATCTCCTCTCATTGTTTCTGTCATAGGGCTGCAAATAGAACTGAAATTCCTAATGAACTTTCAGTAGAAAATAGCCAATCCATGAAATGATCTTACCTCTCCAATGCTATCTAGTGTAGACCACTCAACAATTTCTCTTACCTTCTCAGAATCCATCTTCAATCCATCCACAGATATCACAAATCCTAGATATACCAATTCTTCCTTCATGAAACTACACTTCTTAATGTTTATCAACAACTAGTCTTCTCTCAACCTCTGCAAAACTTGTCTTATATGCAACAAATGTTCTTCTCTACTCTTACTGAAAATCAAGATGTCATCCAAATAAACAATCACAAACTTACCCAAGAATCTCTTCAATACCTCATTCATCAGCCTCATGAAAGTACTCAGTGCATTTGCTAGTCCAAAATGCATCACCAACCACTCATACAATCCTTGATTTATCTTGAATGTTGTCTTCCACTCATCCCCTTCTCTGATTCTGATTTGATGATATCCACTCTTCAAATCTATCTTTGTAAAGTATCTAGCTCCACTTAAACAATCCATAATGCCATCCATCTGGGGCAAAGGAAATCTATATTTCACTGTGATCTCGTTTATGGCTTTAGAGTCTGTACACATCCTCCATTCTCCATCCTTCTTAGGTGCTAACACAACAGGTACTGCACAAGGACTTAGGATTTCTCTGATCAAACCCTTCCTCAAAAACTCTTGCACTTGTCTATTCAACTCCTCATTCTCTACAGGTGTCATCCGATGTGCTACTTTATTAGGAAAACTAGCTCTAGGAACTAGATCCATGCAATGACTAATACTCCTCACATGTGGCAATCCATCAGGTACATTATCCAAAATGATCTCTTCATATTCTGTTAGCATCTCCTTTATCTCCTTCGGTTGTTCTTCTACCTGCTTCAAGTCTTTAGCCTTCTTAGGAACCAAGGCATAACACATGTTCCCATGTCTAAATCCATCTAGAAATCTCCTTCCATCAACCAAATAGATTCTAGCACTTGTACAAACCTCAACTTTAGGAACATCCTCCAATGGAAATAAATTCTGCTCCATCCCATTAGCAACAATAGTATATGTGTTCTTCTTTCCATCATGAATAGCCTGTCTATCAAACTACCAAGGTCTTCCCAACAAAACATGGCATACATCCATATGCATGATATCACACAAAACTTCATCATGGTAATTTCCTATTTTCAATTACACCAAACATTGTTCACTTACCATTATCTTATGCTCATCTTGAATCCATGCTATTTGATAGGGCTTTGGGTGTTTCAATATTTCCAACTTCAATTTGGTCACCATTTCTTCAGAAACCAGGTTTTCAAAGCTTCCACTGTCAACAATCACTTTGCAACATTTACCAGCTACCTTGCATCTAGTCTGAAACAAATTCTTTCTTTGCAACGGTTCCTGCTCCATCTCACTTTGACACAATACTCTTCTATTCACCAACACTTCTCCATCTTCTGGTTTATTAGATGACCTGACATGATCTTCCTCAACAAATGTTGTTCTATTATTTTCTATCTTTCTACTTGTCTCTCCTTGATTGCATTCAAATGCTTTATGTCCTTCTCCACCACATTTAAAGCAAGTTCCCTTGAATACTCTTTTCTACTGTCCTCTATCATCTTTTCTATAATACTCATTTTGGTAACCACCATATCCTCCTCTCTAGTAAGAATTTCCATCGTCTCTATGGTATGAATTATTATTCTTACTAGCTTCCTTATCTTTATTCTGATATGCAAAAGTTCCTCTTCCTCCTGTAAAAATTCTTCCTCTCTAAAATCTTCCACCTCTTCCTCTATGTCTTTTCTCATGTCTCTTATTTAGCTTCTCTTCTGCTTTTAGGGCACATTGATATGCCTCTTCCACACTCTGCAACTTAATCAAAGTAATCTCATCCTGTATAGATGACCTCAAACCATTCACATATCTGGCTACTTTCTTGATCTCATCCTCCGAATGTCCAAATTTGATGTTCAACTTGTAGATTTCCTCAGTGTACTCTGTCACACTTGATTCCTTCTGCTTCAAATTTTTCAACTTCCAGAAAAAATTGATCTGATAATTTGTAGGTATAAAATTTTTCTTCAACTTATTCACCATCTGATCCCATGATTTTATCTTCTCCTTTCCTCTTCTTTGTCTATCTGTCTGCAAATTTTCCCACCAAAGGGACACATGTCCTTTCAACTTTGTACAAGAAAATTTTACCTTCTTATCTTCAGTGGTACCTTCAAAATCAAAGTACTTCTCCAACTTTGTTATCCAATCAAGCAATTCATCTGAATCCAACTTACCATTATAATCTGGTGGATTGAAACACGACTTATTATTTGCTCTAGTTAGGGCTCTTATGTACCTCTTGTCTCTTTGATCCAGGCTAGGTTGATCTTCTCTTCCCCTTTCTTCCTATAGTCCTACCTCTTCATCACTCACATCATCAACTGGTTGACCTCTCCTCTGGGCCGTTTCAACTGCATCTAATCTAGCAGCAATTCCTCTCAACATCTCCATTAAAGTTGGGTTTGCATTTCCATGTGCTCCATTTCCTCTAACATTTCTTCTTTCCACCATCTTTACACAAGTCCTCGATAGTTGTAGGTCAGATCCTTAGTCCACCACCCCCAACAAATCTTCAATAGGACTTCATGAATTTTGGCAAACTCACACGGATCAAATCTCACTCTGATACTGGTCTGGTGCAACCACGGTAGGAGGGTCCTCAAAGAGAACAATCCAGACCGTGCAACAAGAGTAACACAACGAAATAAAATTAGACAATGGAGGAAAATGCAGATTAGAACATTCTCATTAACAAAAAACTCAATTACAATCGGCCGGAAACATCTAGGCTTACAGATTCGGCTCACAGGCCTGATATAACATGTTCAAAAATATAACATTCCTATATGCTCCTTAATGCGAGCTGAAATCTAACAACTCAAAACTAATATTCTTCTGACTTGATCAAATCTCCTCCTAATTATTTGTTACAAGCTTTATATCATATCCGCAAATCTAGAATCATCCACGTCGGCCAAAGTTCATTACAATCTCCAATGTAACGTGCACATGAATAGGTCGGCCTCAAATTTGAATTACTCCTTAGTGAATGCATAGGATGAAGTGTGGACCTATAATCAAGGTCAGGGACACTCCAAAGAACAATTAGAATCACACGGTCAAGATCCACAAGTTATGGGAAGGATCCATGAATGATCAAACTAGTCGTTAGGCTTGAAAATTATTCCAGTGCCAGTTCAAGAAACTGCCATTAGATTTGGAAGCGATAAATTTCCAGAAAAAGATCCAGTCACGCTCAAATCTTGGATTAAGCAAAATGAGCATGTCCATGATGTACACATAGATCCATAGGGTTTGGTGAGAAAATATGACAAATCCACCAACTTGAACTAAATAGGAACTGAACAAGAAAAAAATTGAAAGAAAACATTTTTGGTTGATGCAAGATTGCCAAGAACCAAGGATGCTCCTCCATCACCTTTTCAAGTTTTTGTTTTGGTTCTTTATAACCCTTGAATTCTATAGATGATTTGCATCAAAACTTCAGAAGGAAGGGCAATCACAACCACCTTTGGTAAAGTAAGATACTGAACCAAGAAGAAGAGAGAATGCACTTCAACCACCAACAACTGAGCCTTAAGAAAAAGAAAGTAATACAACTCAGCCAACAAAATACCCATGATCCAAAAAACAAAGAAGACAGTAGTATTGTAACCAAAAACCACCAAAGAGTTAACACCGAGGCCAAATCCACTCAGAATAGAGCTCAAGACACAACTTTAGCCAAAACATTAAATCATCCCTCAAAGGATAAATACTCATCATCAACTTGGGGAAGCTCGCGACCCAATGGTCACACAAAATTAGCTTCATTTCAAAGATAGCAAGAACCCCTCCATCTTCAAGCCCACAAAGAGCCCAAACCTGGCCCAAAAGGGACAAAACCCTCCAAACATCAGGGGACCCAACAACATAGATTTGCTAAGAGAATAAGCCCAACAACCTTAGGAAACCAGAGAGAAAAACCCTACACCTCCGCACAGTATCACATGCGAAACACCACCAATAGAGCATCGATTTCCATAAATAAATGGCCACTCCCAATGAAAGAAAAAACCTAAAAGACCATTTAGGGAGAAAAAAACCTCTCACGAAGAGAAAAAGAAACAAAACCAGGGTAGCAAAACCCCTACAATCAAAGAAATAAAACAAAACAAGAATACCCAGAACAACACACCATAGGTGGCCCTTGGACAACAAAGAGCTTGGAGAAAACAGACTCCTCCACCACAACCCATCAAAAATGCCCTTGAAACACCAAGGAGCTAGATGCAGGAGGCCAAGAAACAAAAAGTGCTCTAAAAAGAACAACAACACCCCACACGCTCCAAACCCAAATTCCACAACATTAAGTGCAAGGCACATAACACCCAACAACTTGGCATCAAAGGGTAAAACACCCACTAGTGCCTCTAGCCACTCCTACATGACTAGCCTGTAGAAAGGAGAGAGTGCCAAAGGAACCCACTCCCTCCCATAGTGATGCCATTCTCCACAGCTGAAAGACCAACAATCCGTTCAACATCCCTACCTCTGCCTCTATTTGGGTCATCATCTTCACCGCTACCTCCATCGCCATCTGCAAAATTCAAATGACCACTCCTCTACCGCTTCTCGCCTATCATCCTCACCCCACCTATCGCCCTTGCCATTGTTGCCATGAGTAGTATTGGAAGAATAAGTAATTTTAGTGACATAATTAAATAATTAATTTTTAATTAATTAAATTAGGTGAGACATAGTGAATTAATTAAACAATTCAATATTATTTAATTAATAGAGGAAAATAGGGTTAATGATGCGAATGATGTTAAATGCAATAATGATAATGAAAGTGATGCCACTAATGAAAAAATGCAGTTTAGGACGTGTGATATGCGTTAAGCCATTTTTACATATCTACACATACCCCCTTGTTACCATTTCATATTCGTGAACCTATTTCCCTATGTGTCAAAATCATCAATCAGGGAATCGTAAACTTCAGATAGTGTTGGAAAAAAAATGCATTCATGTATTCTAAACATCCTACATAGGATAAGTATGGGTGAATGAAACCCATGTAAATACAATAAAATATTTTAATCAGAATGAACTTTTATTTTCTCAAAATAGGGTAAAGGAATACAAACAACCACCTTTTACTATGAGTACTTAATGCTTAAGATTGTAACTAGTTAACTATATAATGCAGTATACATCCTAACTTAATTAACCTTTGGAGTATTGAATAGAGTATCAATCTATAGATTCTTAATTCAAAAACTATAATGTATCATTTAGAATCACATAAACTAAAAACTATTAGTTAAACTTACAATGCATAATCTAATCTATAAATCTAAATTAAAGCAGTTCAATAATACCTCAAGTGGTCGTTGCTTGAGTTGCATCCAAAAGATCTTGTTAATCACTCACTTACTCAGAAAAACATGTAATCAAAGTAATTCCTCTTTATTGCATTCTAAACATATGCATAATTGTTGAAAAGAATTTAACAGGAAATCTTATTCAATATATCACACAAATGATCTAGATCTCCTCCTCAATAGGATACCAAACTATTTAGGGATTGTGAGGGAGTCCAATTATTTGTGAACTGAAAACAAATTTCAAATATTCCTCAACAATAGGAAGAGGATTGAGTTTCAAAACAAAAAGTAATAACTATCAAATAGGAGTATAGAAATTAAACAAGGACTTTGTAATCAACAGGTTATACCTTTATAACATAAAACATGCCCAAGCATAGCAGTTTTTGTTATTACTCATAGTCCTATTGGGAACATGCTTCTTCTCCTACTTGTCTTATTAAAAGATAAAAGTAATGCTTGGTGATCTATAACTTGATCATTAAATGATCACCTCCATCTTCTTCTGAAAGTGGTCGTGTCGTAGTAGATTTTTTGCAAAGACGATTGTCATTGCACCAAAAGGTTGACCTATTAACGCCCGATACAACTAACAGAGTTAATGAATCCATAGGAGGTGTTTAAGCCATGTAACAAAACCAAGTGATATGTTGCACAGCACAAGGAGACCACAAACACACATATTGCAACAATCCCCCCAATGCAAGCAAGGGGTTCGAACCCATGACCTAGCCTCTGATACCAATTATTGCAAAGAAGGTTTTCGTTGCACCAAAAGGTTGACCTATTAATGCCCAATACAACCACTAGAGTTAATGAATCCATGGGAGGCAATTAAGCCGTGTCACGAACCCAAGTGATGCACTGCACATCACAAGGAGACCAAGGGTGCACACCTTGCAACAAGATTGACTCTTTTCCATTGAATTGTAATCATTATGCTACGGGTTGAAAAACCCATTGCTCTGGGTTGACATGTATCTTGCTGCAAATGTTAGTCTTTATTTCCAAAGGCATGACCTTTGTTTGGATTTCTGTAAATTTTCTTTCAATTCTCTAATTATGGCATCCCTGTTACTCTCCCTCTATTGGTATATCTTGAGTTTCTCTTCTAAATATTTTATCCTTTGCAAGGCCTCTTGCAAATACTTGCTTGGATTCCTTTCTTCTAAAAGAAACTCTTTTTTCTTTTTCCAAAATTTTTTCTTCTTCCACCTCCTCTAATGGTACAAACCTTTCTTTAGAAACAAGGATTCTTGGAGGTTTTTTTTACTTCTTATCCATGAAAATGTATTCTGAATCTGAATCAGAACTACTACTCATATATAAAGGCTACAAAATTAGAGTTTTTGTGTCACTATCAAGAACCTTTTCTTTATCAAAAATTGTGTTAGTTTCTACCACAACAACATTTTCTTGTTACTTTTTAGCCTTTCTTTTTACGGGCCCTTTTCTTCTTAGGTGATGTGATCAACTCCTTGGTTGTGTGGGCCTTCTCTATTTCTTCTTAGGTTCATAAGTAGAGGCCACAACTTTTATTTTATTTGGCTTAGAAGGGATCTCGATAGATGCAAGGTTTATTGTAGTTCCTTTTTCTACGTGTTGCTACCTAGAAGCTGCAGGTTGAGTTTCCTTCTCTTCTTGTTTTGCATGTTCCTTTATGCTACAAAAAGGAAAGGAAATCAAGGAAGGAACTAAAGGGTATGTTTCCCTTTGCTACAACTGTAGAAGGTTCTATTTCCTGATCTCTACCCATCTCTTCTCCATTCTACCTTGTAATAATATGGTTAACATTGTTGCAAGTTGGAAAATCCTCCCAAGATATGTTGGGGAATTAGATTATAAGGCTTCTTTTAATCAACTGAGTAACCAAACAAAAAATTTGAGAGAGAAGACTAATTTATTTTCTCTTTGTATTCAACTAAAATTCTTTTTAATAGATTTAACAAGAAACTAGGTACATCCATAGTTATTTGATGGCATAAATGGCTAAGAAGTTTAAAATGTACAATATATAAACGTGATTGTCTACTATTGCAGGTTAAGTATTTAACAATATATGAGGCAACTAAATCCCAAAGCTAGGGTAAAGAGAGGTGTTTTGTACCTTGGGATGTAAAATCTAGGTTTTCTCCAAGCATTGAAAACTCATTTTTGGTAGAAATTACATTTTCCCTCATTGGGAATTCCTCCCTTGTTCGTGGAATCCTTGATACTTTTGCTATACTTTCCTTTGAAGCATCAACCCTTAATCATCTTATAATGGTTTCATCATTTTGTAAGGTATTTAAAAATTGTTGAGTCACCAACTCATTGTATTTTGTAAGCTAGAGAAAGTAATCCAAGCAACCCGTTTCTGGAAAATTGGAAAGCATTGCCTATCTTCCAATAAAAAATTGTACACTATAGGTTCTCTCCTTATAAAATCTCTTCACATTGTTACAATTCAACCACCTCTATCACCTTATTCTTTTGTACTATGTTTTTGGATACTCTCTTCTCACCACTATTGCTCTTATACTTTTGTACTTGTTGCTGCCATTTTTGTAACCAACACAAGGAAGTGAAGGAATTTGAAAATTGTAATGACTGGCTATAAAAGGTTGTGTAATAATAATAAAGACCTTTTGTGTTTTCCCCGACTTAATTATGCTATTTGTCCTCAAATAGCAAGTACATAAAGGTCGAGAAGGATAAGTATAAATAATTTAAATTATGACAAAATTTTAAACATGTGCATGAGTATAAATGCATATGAAATCAACAATATTAAATGTTAATTATATCCAATTAATAAAAAAAGTACCTATGAGCATGGAGCTATTGGAAAGTTCACATGTGTGAATAGGACTGAACGTCACCACGTAGCATGGTGGAAAAGATTTAAAATAATAGGAATTTATGTTGAAGTATTACGGGTTGTCATGTGTGAAAAAGTGACTTAGAATGAGGTGTAGTACATGTCCAAGAATGGTGAGCTATGAATGAAAGGCTACAAAAATTTACTAAATGGATCATGTAAATTTGGTTCAAATTACCTTTGTAGAGTATGTAAGAAGTCATCCTTTTGTAATGTCTCTTTGTAAAGCTTCAATTTTTGGCTATTTAGTAAGAGTGAGAATCTTACTATATCAATGGTGGTTAGCTGAATTTCCCCATTAAGAAAAACATGTTGAATTTCATATAGGTTGAACCATCATGTTTGTAACTTCCCCTTAAGGTCTTTATACTTAGAATCATAAAGCAATTCCCAATCACGTGTTGAACTATTTTGTCTTGATGAATTGATCATGCCAATGTATCCTCTATTTATGTATGATCTCAGTATGATGAATTGCTTCCATGTGTATTTCATCTACAACATTAATATTATGCAACCTCCCTTTTTGTGTTGTAGATATATCCATTCCTAGTTGTACTTCTATTTAGAGAGTCTTATATTCAAACTCAATTGGAAGGAAAACCTTCTTTCCATACACCAATTTAGATGGTGTGAAGCCTGTTGTAGTTTTCCAAGTTGTCTTATAAGCTCAAACTGCTTCAGGTAGCCTTGCTTCCCAATCCTTCTTATGGATGTTTACTATTTTTGTAAGAATACTCTCTATTTACCTATTGGTAACTTCCACTTGAACATTAGCCTAAGGGTGGTAAGGTGTATATTTCATGTGTTTGATCTCATATTCTTGTATTAATTTTTTATCTTGAGGGTGGTAAGGTCTATTAATATTTCCCTAGGAACACCATAACTTGTAAAGATATCTTTATAGAGAAAATTAGCAAAATTTTCTTCTCTTACAAATTGTAAAGCTTTGACCTCTACCCATTTTTTAAGGTAATATATACAAACCAAGATATATTCCTTGTTATTCGATGTTGGGGCTATGGGACCAATAAAATACAATCCCCACTTGTCAAATGGTGTAATGACTAGTTGGGGCTGAAGTGGCATTTCATTATTCTTAGTAGGTCGTCCCATATTTTGGCATCTGTCACACCTTATTGTGCACTTGACTGCATCCTTGTGAAGTGTAGGCCAATAGTAACTAGTGTTCACAATTTTGGGAGTTGTCCTTTTAGCTGCAAAATGTCCCCCACAAGGTTCATAATGGCATGCCTTTAGAATTTTATAAAATTCATCCTCCCTGATGCACCTTCTCATTATATTATTAAGCCTTGTAAAGAATAGATATCTAGCTACCCATGAATAAGGAAAACTTATCTCAACTATATATCTCTTTTCCCTTGGTGAGAGATGTTGTGGTGTTTTCCTTGCAACTAGATAATTGGCTATGCTTACATACCAAGGTGTATGCACAAAGAGGGAAAATAAATGTTCATCAAGAAATGAATCATCCACAATATCCTCTATTGACTTTGTTGGTAGTATTGAAAGAAAATTCGGTACTACATTGAACTTCCAAGGTTTATCCATAATTGTGATATCAAATTCTTCTAGTAGTAATAACCATCTTACAAGTATGCCTCCAACCACTGGTTTTTTCATTCGATATCTTATTGTTGTATGGTTAGTATGATGAAGACATAATATCCTATGATGTAGTGTCTAAACTTATTGATGGCATTGACCACTGCTAGCATTTCCTTTTCTGCGATTGTGTAATTAAGCTTTGCACCTTGAAGATTCTCATTGATATAATATATGGCATATTCTAAGTTCCCTTATTTCTATCCTAAGATAACTCCTATTGCAAAATTAGATGCATTAGCGTGTATATGAAAAGTTATTGTCCAATTTGAACCTCTCAAGACTAGATTCTTAGTAAGTGTTTCTTTTTAGGGCTTCAGAGGTGTTTTGGCAAGAAGGGGTCTAGTCAAATTCTTCATCTTTAGATAATAGAACAAATAGTGGTGCTGCAATTTTATTCAAATCTTGAATAAACCTCCTATAGTAACCAACATGACCAAGAAATCTTTTGACATCTTTTTTCTTTTGAGGAATAAGTAGGGTGGAGATCACTTCAATCTTGTTTGGGTCTACTTGTATTCCCTTGTTGGACACAAAGTATCCCAAGACCACTCCTTCAATCATCATCATGAAACATTTTTCACGACTCAAGGAAAGGTTGTGATCTTGAAATATTTGTAGCACTTTCTACAAATTAGTCAATGCTTCTTCATAAGTATTCCCATAGGTTGTAAATTAATCCATGTAAATTTCCATGGAATCATGAGCAAAGTTTGAAAATATACTTAAGATTACTCTTTGAAATGTGGCAGGAGCATTGCATAACCCAAATGGAAAGACATAATATGCATACGTACTCCATTAACAGGTAAAGGTTGTCTTTTCTTGGTCTTCTGGAGCTATTTTGATCTGATTATATCCATTAAACCCATCTAAGAATGAAAAATATTATTTCCTTGCTAATGAATCCAATACATGATCAATAAAAGGAAGGGGAAAGTGGTCTCTTTTGGTTCTTGTATTCAATTATCTATAATCAACACATACCCTCCACTTTCCTTCCTTTTTGGGCACAATCACTAATGGAGACACCCATTGGCTATTGAATATTGAATAAATGAACCCTAATGTTGGCCTCCTACAATGATTTAATAACTAAGCCCTCACAACTATGATTCAGAGATTGGACATCTAACCTGAATAGCTATTTCAATCATCATGAAGGTGCATTTAACTTGTCAACCTAGAGACATGAAATTGAAATGGGTTAGCACAGTATGTGCACTAGGAACCCAAAGTAGCCACTTTCATTCTACAGCTAAGGAACACACAATGCTGAAAGTAAATTTCTTATAAGGGATTACCATAAATTCCAATCATCAATCAACAACTACATCAAACTAAAATGCATAACAGGAATGAAAATCTGAGCAACAAACAAGGCACTACTCTGTCTGCTTTGGTTGCAGGAACAGTCACAGAATGGAATTCTAGTGGTTGTAGGAATAGTCAGTGCCAGATTTCTAACTAATTACTAAACAACAAGTAATACTAAAATAAGAGGACAGATTACTCACCAAGTGGGACCCCTTGGATAAGTATCCTCTAAAACTAATAAGGACTCAGATGCTCAGACTCAGAACTTTATTTTATTCACTATAAATCATAAGTACAAAAGAGTAATATATCTATATTACTGAAAACTTGAGAGTGCAAGTACAATATCAAATTGTGCAACCTCCAAAGGAGCATCAGATCCTTATTTATACTATCAACTAAACAAGGCGGTCAACTCCATGACTAGAAGGATGCCATTTAGGGAAAATAGAGAAAGTGGAGTGGTGGCAGTTACGAGTGCATGGAATTTGGTCAAACATGCAGGTCCAAACGTAGATTTAGCATAGTAGTAACACTCGCGTCTTTCTCAATCATTAAAGTCCACTACAAGGCTACTACATTTAGTTGCATGAGGAATCTTCTGCCGTCGACCTCCTTTGACCTTGAGCGATTCCTGGACGTTATGGTGCATGCCCAACTGGTGGCGCCTTCCTCAACTTAGTATCCTCAAATGAAATCTGCATGGCAATGTCAATACACACAATAACTGCATATCTATAACCACCTTAAGGAACATTTATTAACCACATGCAAAATCAATATAGATAATCCACATAATATGCCAATGTCGTTAAAACTTGTAGAGATAGGATTAAGCCCAATGTCTATGGTTTGAGGGAAACATTATGAAAATATCAACATTTAGCATCAAAGTTCATGACAATTTCCATTAAATAAACTATAGATTCTACCCAAAATTGGACCAAAAACTAGGCCCATCACCTGCATCTAGTAACTTTTGTAATTTTTCCTTGACTATGTCATGTATAGCTGGGTTCATTCTTCTTTAAGGCTACCTTGCCAATTTGTAGCCTTCATTAATGTAAATTTTGTGCATACATAGGTTAATATCTATTCCTTTCATGTCAAGGTAGTCCCATGTGAATGTGGTTGTATGTGCTTGCAAAATGGTTAACAATTAAGACTATTGTGCAACTGTTAGTTGAGTATTCACATTTAATGTCCTACTTGGTGTAATTTTGATGGTCAAGGCTAATGTCTTAATAGAGGAAATTCCAAGGCCTACTAAATTGGGATTGTAATTATGAGGTAGTAATATGAAAAAAATGAGAAATAGAATCAAATGCATTGGTAGGGATTATGTTTTGCAAAGGGTCACGCTAACATGTGAAATAGTTGTATTGTTGTGGGTCCCTGCCATAGGAGTTTTGCATAATGTTTGCAAGTAGTTCATCTCCATCTTGGGTTTCCAACATAGGACTACACTCAATGTTTATTACTGATTTCAATGAATATTGATTATCCTCATCTAGGGTAGGCCATACAGTTTGGTTCAAATTTGTATGTGGTTGTGTAGGTGGGTAAAAGACTAGTTTTTTTGTAACATTTCTATTGGAAATGATCATACTAAAGACCTACAACCGATGAATGCAATTGCAGTGGCCAAACAAGGTCTCCCTAGGATTAAGGGGTATCCTGCAAGGTTTGCTTTAGGTTGTAACACCATAAAGTCTGTAGGGTATTCCCATGAGTCTAATGTGATAACCAAGTCTTCTATGATACCCTCTAGTTTAATAGTTGACCTATCTGCTAGTTGTAAAATAATAGGTGTACTTCAGATCTCCATTAATTGAGTTTGTTTCATGGTTTCCTTTGTCATCAAATTTATGGATGCTCCTAGGTCAATTAAGGTATTTTTTATGAGAGTTTCATTGATTTGAACATCTACTATAGGGCTCCCATGGTATGCATATTTAGGAACAACTATTTTCCTAGCATGATATCAACAAGTTTCCTTAAAACATGCATAGTTTGAGGGTCCTTCCATTTCCTGCCTAGATTCTCAAGGCTTAACTCTCTCATGGTCTTTGTGTAAATTGGGACTTAATTTATTGTATCAGAGGTATTTTTATGTGCAAACATTTTTGAGTTATCCTAATAGGCCAGATTTAGCTTCAAAATGATGCCTTTGTATAGTTAGTCTATTAGGGAATGGAGGTTCTAGACTTATGTTGGTTGGTTTAAATTGATTTTGTTTAGGTTCATTAGGTTGTCTACTCATAGTTTCTATTGGGGGTTCCTTATCAATCAACTTTGTGATATGAGGAGATGAAGGCCTAGCTAGCATTTTCCCTAAACAAAGATGGACATAACTCACCTCAAACCCATAGGTTGGGTATTGGTTGGTGTCATTAGCATAAGCCTATTGAACAAGCTTATAATTAAGGTTAGGTGTAGCTTGTGTTGGAAACTAAGGTGCTCTTGGTTGTGTTAGTATTGCCATTGCTGGATTTGGAATTATGGAAGGTTGTTGTGGCTGCAAAGGTTGTTGTGGTTGTGGATAGTTTGTGTTTTTTTACCATTATTGATCTTTGTGCCACTATGATGGCCATTTGTTTTGCTAGGGTGGCCACTAGGAATTATAATTTAGGTTATGGTAAGATTGTGGTGGCCATATCTCTTGTTGTTGTTGAGTCCAATTGGTTGCTTGGGGTATTGGCCATGGTGGATTTTTCACATTAGTTTAGGGCTGAGGGTTCCAATTTGATAAGTTTGAATTACTACTTGGAAATGACATATTGTAGGACAAGGTTTCTTGAGGAATATCTTGTCTTGGTTGCCATGGTTTGCGTTGAGCAATGTAAAACACTTGGCCTTCTTCATCCTCCAAGGTATGAAATTTTGGCTTCCCTTGCTTTTCTTTAGAGATGCTTGCCAACTTTTTGTATTTGTGATTGATCCTCTTCTAGCGATAGTGTGGACAATTTTTTTTTTAAGGCTGAATTTGCTTCTTTTTGATATGGAGGGTATCCAGTTGGGTAGCCACGTGGCTAATGATGTCATCCTTCATATTAGATAGGAGATTGCTAATTTCTACCCTTGAAACTCTAGTAGATGTCTTGTTGAGAGAAGAGGTTTTGTCACCCCTAGTCTTCTTGATGAATGATCTGGAGTAGCTTTTGCACACCTTGTAAATCTAATAGAAATATAGTTGAGAGATGTCTCTTGTTCCTATGAGGTTTAGAGCATCCATACAATCTTCATGGACTCCCCTAAAAAATATCAATTTTAAGGATTTAGAAGAGAGTCTGTTTCAAGGTGATTTCTTGAAACAAAATTGAAATCTCCCAACATAATCTTCCAACAACTCATCTTCTCTTTGTGACATCTTAAATATTTCATCCATTTTTTTTATTGTGCCTATGCAGTAATCCTGATATTTCTCCAGGAATTTTGTCTTCATTGTCTCCTAGTTGGGAATGTCATTCCTTTCCAACCCCATGAACCAACATAGAGTAGCATCCTTTAATGTGGTTGTGAACAATTTGAGCTAGTGGGCATCTATAGTATAGTCATAACTCTGGCACAAAACATCAAACTCAAAAATAAATGTGTTTGGGTCTTCAATAACTAGTCCATAGAAAATGGGTAATGTTGAAGGGGGTATGTTCTTAAGAGTATCAACCCTTTCTTGGTTGGTTATAGGAAACTCAAACGTCACATGCTCTGCTAGATTGCCGACTACTTCATTACCCATGATGTCAAAATTTCTTCTAGAAGTCTCATCTATGTTTGGAGTAGCTAGTAGTGTGAGGGATAGTTCTTTGTTAATTCCCTCAAAATCTTGTGTGTTTGCACCAATACCTTTGAATTCTTTGTGTACTAAGGGGATAAACCTTCCCAGAGCATCCCTTTGTCTCCACATACAATAGGCCTGGCTCTTTTAATCAATGGTTCCTACACATTGTTAGTAAATATTTTTTCTATTGATTCTTAAATACCTATTTATCAGAATGCTAAAACAAAGTTGCTATTCTATGAAAGCTTGGAAATAATTTAAAACACACAAAAGAATCCTGAATTTAGTACCATCCCCAACAATGATGTCAAAAATGTTGAGCTATCTCTAATGCCTAATTAACTATTGCTAATGATTATGCACACAACTTAGTGAACCTAAGGATTCCTAGACTAATCCATTCATTACTCAAGAGAGGGCTTCATTAAATCATCAACCAGAGAATCATAAACTTTAGATAGTGTTAGAAAATATATGCATTTATGGTTTCTAAACATCTTACTTTGGATAAGTATAGGTGAATGAAACACATATAATACAATAAACACTTTTAATCAGAATGAAATTTTATTTCTCAAAATAGGGTAAAGGAATACAAACAACTACCTTTTGCTACAAGTACTTAATGCTTAATACTGTAACCAGTTAATCATTATACTATAGTATGTCCTAACTTAATTAACCTCTGAATTACTGAACAAAGTATCAATCTACATATTCTAATTCAAAAACTATAATGTATCATCCAAAATCACATAAATTGAAAACTATCAATTAAACTTACAATGCATAATCTAATATAACAATCTAAATTAAAGTGGTTTAGCAATACCTCATGTGGCCCTCGCTTGAGTTGTTGCATCCACAAGATCTTATTAATCACTCACTTACTCAAAAAAACATGTTATCAAAGTACTTCCTCTTTATTTCATTCTAAGCATATACCTAATTTTTGAATAAAATTTAACAGGAAATCTTATTCAATATATCACATATATGATCTAGATCTCCACCTTGATAGGATACCCAACTATATAGGGCATGTGAGGGAATCCAATTATCTATGAACTAAAAAAAATGAAAAAAAATTCCAACTCTTCCTCAATAATAGGAATAGGGCTAAGTTTCAAAATAGAAAGTAATAACTATTAGACAGGAGTATAGAAATCAAACAAGGACTCTGTACTCAACAAGTTA
The DNA here is from genome assembly GCA_007258455.2 of Sequoia sempervirens. Taxonomy (NCBI): domain Eukaryota; kingdom Viridiplantae; phylum Streptophyta; class Pinopsida; order Cupressales; family Cupressaceae; genus Sequoia; species Sequoia sempervirens. The sequence continues at coordinate 151,408,780 of VDFB02281492.1, read as the reverse complement.
AACCATTATAACATAAAACATGCCCAAGCAAAGAAATATTTGTTATAACTCATAGTCCTATTGGGAGTAGACTTCTTCTCTTGCTTGTCTTATTAAAAGATAAAAGTAATGCTTGGTGGTCCACGACTTGATCATTAAATGATTGTGCCTCCATATTCTTTTTAAAGTGGTTGTGCCATAGTACATATTGACTCCTTTTTTGCATCAAACTGTAATCCTTTTGGCACTATGGGTTGAAAATCCTATTGCTGCATGTTGACAAGTATTGTTAGAATCCAAGATCACCTGCATGCAAATGAATACCTGTCACATGCAAAAGACATGCAGAACCAAAAACAATGTTCTGTAAACCTCTCAGTAAAAATGCATTAAGAGAATCCAATTATTACAAAATGATCAATCCTTATGAAGGAGATCAAGAAACCCTAAAATGAACCCTAGTGTGCACACTTAATAATTAATAATTAATTATTAATGTGCCTAAGTTTAGCTTAAGTAATAAAGAGGAATAAGTGACTTAATTAATTAATCAATGTGATGTAATTAATTAAGTAAAACAACTTATTACTCTAACACCCCCCCTTAAGATAAACTTAGGAGGTAGCTAAAACACTAGAAAAAGATGCATGAAAGCAAAGATGGGTCCCGGCAACTAGGCCTGATCAGGTACCCATTTACAATGCAAGAATGAAGTGCATGAAAAGGAACCAAGAACATCTGAAAGTGCACAAGAAAGCACCTGCAACTGAAAAAGTGGTGTGCAAAATAAAGCACACATACATGAGACTGGAATCATCTGGATTCACTGTTGTCGTGGAGGGACACTCACCGGACAAAGGTGTGATGGCAAAACAAAGGCACTACACAACCCCCCATGGCACTTTATAATACAGTGCGAGTACAAAATATGGCACAAAGTGATGTGCAAGAAACCCAATACAACACAAAAAAGGAGTAGAGAAGGAAAAACCCAGTGGGACAAAACCCCCCTACAATGAGATTACATGCTGCAAAGAAGCACTGGAAGAACTCTGTAGAGTAACACTGGAACTTGATATAGGCAAGCAAGGAAATATTCTTCTGTATACTACTGAAACCGGATGAGAGTCACTGATTGACTCAAGGAATCATGATTAAAGCAACAGAAACCCCGATGCCACGGAACACTCGAAAACTCCAAACTGGAACAACTCTGGAATCTATGAAGCAGCAAGAAATTATTGAATGATGCATTACTGAAAATGAAGTGCAAAGATGCAAGATGCACTCTCCCAACTGTCAAAACATCCAAGTAATCGCCAAACAACCCATCGGGCCAAATCGGGACTAACTGATAAACCTGGGACAGATACAGAAAAAGTGCATGGACAGCAATATAGAGCTCCTTAATACCTTTCCGACGCTTCAAACGAGGCAAAAACGGAGATCGTGGCAAAAAGTTATGAGCTCGGAAGTCCAAAAACAACATCTGACTTCAAACAGCAATAAATGCAGGAAAACAGTAAAATACTGTAAAATAAACTGCACTACAGGAAAGAGCTCGGAATCAGCTTTCCGGCGATATCTCGTTTGCCCGATTTCGATACCGTATGCCCAAGTTATGGCCAAAAGAAAAAAACTGCTTCTTTAGGGCAAATTAGGGCTAGGAGGGGCAAAGAGGGTGCCGTACGGCTGACGTCATCATGACGTCATGCTGACGTCATCAAAATGTGCATAAATTTGACGGACATCTAGCCGTCAGGGCAAAAAATGGCCCCCCTTCCGGAAAAAATACGCATGACTGTACCACGAATCACAAATTGTGAAGGGAATAGTCCCTGCAGAAGATTCGCCGTCGGTTTGTGGAGGCGCGCCGGAATTTTTAGGAAGCCGCCGGTGGAAGAGATGGCCAGTCTGACAGCTGCCGTCGGTGGTTGATAATGCCGGTGAACAAAGCTCTGCCGGCGGATGATATGGTGGCCGGACGGAGGAAGCCGACAGTAAATGCAGCTGCTGCAGACTGCGAAGGACGGGGCCCGCAGGGACCTGCCATGTGCAGGTACCCTGCGTACCTTGCAAAAACCACAAAACAGACCCCCAAAAAAAACTTTTTCTATGGTTTTTTTTAAAAAACCAAAAACTTTTCAATATTTTTTTTTTAAAAATTTCTGACAAAAAATATAAAAGCCAGAAAAAATTAAAAAAAAATTACCACATAATTTTTTTTCTCGATCTGCGTGACCGAACAAAGGCCGTACGGACAAATTTTTTTTTGCCTCACAGATCAACTTCATCAAAATGGACGATTTGACAGGCGTTTCTAGGGTTTTGGGAGCGAACGTGATGGCGACGTTCGTTTGAGCCCATTGTGTCCCGAAAAAATGGCTACCCCCAGATCTTGCAAAAAAGATGCCTGTGGAAACCCTTGCACCCGAAACTCACGAAGAGGCCATATCTTCAGATCACGAACAAGCAGCTGCAGGTCTGGAGCTCTGATACCATGTTAGAATCCAAGATCACCTGCATGCAAATGAATACCTGTCACATGCAAAAGACATGCAGAACCAAAAACAATGTTCTGTAAACCTCTCAGTAAAAATGCATTAAGAGAATCCAATTATTACAAAATGATCAATCCTTATGAAGGAGATCAAGAAACCCTAAAGGGAAACCCTAAATGAACCCTAGTGTGCACACTTAATAATTAATAATTAATTATTAATGTGCCTAAGTTTAGCTTAAGTAATAAAGAGGAATAAGTGACTTAATTAATTAATCAATGTGATGTAATTAATTAAGTAAAACAACTTATTACTCTAACAAGTATCTTGCTGCAAATGTTAGTCTTTTATTTACAAAAACATTCTCAATGTTGACAACCATAATTTAAACATAAAATCCTACTAAAATTCATGAACATTCATAAATCATACATACATATATTAATATAACATGTTCAATTCTAAGTGATTTAAGCTACTTAAAGTTATATGAAAGGTTTGGTAGTGTCTCAAAGTTTAGCAAAAAATAAAGATAAAAGTATGAAAGTGCAATAAGAAATTGGGAAATTCTATGGCTCATCATGAAGAAAATCCCAAAGTGAGGTAGTAGGAATAACTCAAAGTTGCTCAATAAGATCATACTCACTTTGTTGCTTGACTGGAGGTTTAGGTACTTGAGGAAGATCTTGTTGAGAAGGTAGTAAGGAATTAGGTTGATCGATATTTTGTTTATTCCTCCTAGTATTATAAGTATTGGCTATTGTATTATAAGAAGAAGCTAATTGTGTATACCTTGTATACAAATTTGGAGAATCATTATTAAATGAAACACCATGAATAGAATGGAATCTCTTTGCAAAAGGACTAGCTAGAGTCACGTAAATGATTAGTCTCGTAGGTATTTTAAGGGTAGTGGAGATTACAATCACATTCATGAACTCATCATCCTACAAGGAAGGGGATTTTAAGGGAAAAGTTTGTATAATTGGTTTTTGAATAGGAGATGCCTCTAGGAAATCATCTAGGGCATCCTCTAGCATATCAAAATCCTACTCAGAGAGGACATTATCAAATGCATTGAAATGTTGAACAAAAATATCTGACATGAGAGTTTTCATGTTTGGTTCACCAAAATGTAGAGGAGGGAATTTGCTACTCTAAAGATAACAAGATCTTAAGGATAAAATAGTTCTCAACTACCTCAATTGACCTAAATCAAGTGAATTGGAAGTAGAGATGTTTTAAAATTGAAATCTAAGCTATGTTTAACAATGAATATAACTAAAATGTCAAATAACTTGTAGATATATAGATTGATAAAAATATTTAGTTTATAGAAATAGAGTATTGAATATACAAAATGTGATACCAATTGGGTGAATTCTTAGCCTTAGATGCTAGCGTGCTATGAGGATATCTGTGCACGTATGTTGTCATTTGTATGGATAAAGCCCAAAAACTGCTAGGATGAAGTCCTTTATTTTTTGAACCTATTTTTCACCTGCACACAAAGACAGGGAAAAATATTGGGGCTGTATAGGGGTATGCTTCATCAAATCCCCACTTTGGTGTTTCCACCTCCACAAATAACCAAAAAAGATTGGAATGCACAAAAAGTAAAATAGACATGTGATAGAAACAAACCCTGCTATGGAGGAGAACCCCTACCATGATTAAGAGACACTAGACAAGATCAAATAGATGTGACAATAGATGAGATTGATTAAATGATAAGAAAGAGAGAATTACCAATAGTTGTGGCCCCTCTCTTGAGACAATGGAAGTGACGAGATTGTGAACAAGAGGAGTCTTTGTTGCTGCAATTGTGAGTTTTTTGACAAAGTTTTTCTAAGAGTGATTAGTAGAGAGCTCCAAGTCCAAAAAGTCCTAAAAAATGTGAAAATGAAGAAGATAAAGTTTTGTTCTTGGAATGGGCAGGAATAGTCGTTATAGTCATATTTTGGCACTGGGACACACATCACAAATAAATTGTACGAAAATTATGTTGTTTGAATCAGATTTTTTTGGGAGGTTTGCATGCCGCACAAACGTCTACACACCATGGTGTCGTCTGACCAAATTCTTCCAAAATTCAAATCACGGGTTACTAATGCTTCATCATTGCCACCCATGAGATCAGAATTATGAAATCCCAATTATGGATTTTGTCATAAATACATTGGGCGCCATGCATAAGTGTGAAATTGACATAGGGTGCAATTTTTGATGCTACATTCCCATATCATCATATCATAAAATATTGAGTTCATATATTTTATCTGATTATTGGAGGTCAGCCCTTGAAGTGGTCTATTATATTTCTAATTTTTACAAACATTTCCAAGAAATGTCATAACAAAAAATTCAATGAACTCCAAGCCCAAATTGAAGGCCTAAGGAAGAGTGAAGAAAATCATAGTATTGAATTGGTTGTGATGTAGTAGAAGATTGAAAGACAAGAGAATACTATTACACAAATAAAAAAAGGGAGGTCAAGGTTAGAGACTCTTGAACTATGTCCTAGAAACTGCTCAATGAATTGTGCAAATGTTATTGGGATAACATAGCTTCAACTACTACATGATTGCAACATGCAATTAATTTTATGGACATAGCCCACATCCCAGTTGAAGAGAATAAATTAGAATTGGAAGGGATTGCCACCATCTTCACACTTATATTAACAAATGTGAATTCTTTCAAGAATCTATCTACACTCCTCATTGAGGCTGTAGTTAGGATGATATTTTAAATAGTCAAAAATTCATTGCCAAGATATACAACATTTACGATCAAGATGTAGCCACCCAAAGATTTAGAGCATAGTTATTTTAATTACAAATTATGGTGGTAGGTTTGATGATGCACATTAACAAATTAATTTCTAAAGGCCTCCCCTTGCTTTTGACCAAACTGCGAGAACGTTTCTTGAGGAAATATTCCTAAGATTGATTGAAGAAAAGAAAAACATGCTAGTGACACATGACTCATTTCTTTCCCCAACTATGTAAGAGTCATATAAGTGATCAAACCATTGGTAGAGCTTAGGGTACAAGTGCACAACACAGTTGCAAGATTTTGGGTCTTCTCTTAAACTAGGAGCATTTTGAATTGGAAAGTTGGTTTTCTTTTTGCAATATGCTCAAGGTGGCCCCCACAACAAAGTTGGAATATGCCAAAGTTTCCCTCAACTTGCTATAAGGTACCATCCCATAATTTTTTATAAAATGGTATTTTGTATTCAATTAGGGAGAACTCTATACATAATGGATTTTTTATTTCTTCCCTCTAATAAGTTGAAGCTCCCTTGAGAACTACCAAGACTATACCATTTAAATTTAACTTCACTTCCCCTTTTGGATGTTTCTCATTTTTCTTTTGTGTTAACGTTACCTTCTCATAGTTTTGTAAAGTCTACATGTGGTTACCAAGCCTTGACACTCACACCCATTGGTATTTGCCATCTAATAGCCCATGAGACCCCATGGCAACAAGTGCCTTTTTCTAAATTAGATTTCTACTAGTCATTTATCTCTTCATTTGATAGCTAGTAGGGACTTACACCTATGTCCCTCCCCAGAAGCTTCTTGCCCTTTCTATTGGTCCATCCTATTGGGGCAAGGCCTAGTCCTATGAATATGTGGCTATAATATTTAGTAAGACAACACACGACCTGCCATTATGATTGGCCACCAAGGGTTGAGGAAATGTAAAGGAAAATTTTGGAATCTCCTATGACTTAGGGGGACATGGTTAATTACCTACTAAATGCACATAGGAATGACCATTACTCATTTTTAATCCATGAGGTCTATGCGAAGAGAATACCTATGATAATGAGGACCAAATTTGATCTCATCTACATCTCTACAAGCATTCATGGCATGTTTTCTTCTCTAAGTACTAAACATCAAATAATTTAATCTTAGGATACAACTTTCTAGTAATGAAATCAAGGACCCAACTAATTCCCCTTCAAATTAGACTTGTATCCACCTCCTTGTATTTAAGTTAACAAAATGTGACCTCATTTCATTGTATAACTAGAGAAATTGACCTCCTTTGTGGCAATTTCAAGTGACACAACACACTTAATGAGAGTACTTAGGGGTTTTAACAAAATATATACCTAACTCTCATTGGATATATGGAGATCCTTGTCCATTTTCTTGACAAATATTAATTCTTTCATCCATAAGACTTTCTCTTTTCCAACTGTCTTTCTCTCCTTTCTTCCCTCGGGTTTGTATAAATAAGAGCCACTTACTCAAGGCTCAAGATGGATCTTTGCACATTTGTACTTGTAACTAAGTCTTGTATGTAAAAAATCATTAATAGTAATTCTCTCTCTTATTTGTTAAGTCTAGGCAGTCCAACCTTGTGTCACATTTTATGAACACTCAAACCTTGTTTTATATGTAGGATTGTGTATCTTCAAGAACATTAATATAATTGTGACTATATTAGTTCAATCCCATGTTATGTTATGGGAATGAGTGTTTATCTAATTCGTGTATGCTTAGATGTGTTTAAATTGTGTTTCTATTGATTAGTGATTCATGTGCTTGAGTAGTTTCAACAATAGATAATTAATGATTATCAATTTTTGGTGTATCACTTCTCTTAACATAAGATTTACTATGTATGTATTATCTTCCTTGTTTCCTTTACAAGTGGTTATAAAATAACTGATTGCATATTTAAAGGGGTTAGCCTTTCAACCCTAGAGGTTGCCCTGTGAGTCAACTCCCACATTTATAGGCTTCCCACTATTTTGCTCTCAACATAACACTAGTATTGAGTACACCAAAAATAATATAATAGATAGTTGTATTATTTGAGCAACACCATTTTACATATAATTAAAATTGAATATGAATGTAAACACATATCTTGTAATGTACATGAATTTTTCGCAATATCCATTAGAATGATCATGAAATTTTCTTAAATTTTTTGTATCAATTTTATTTATATTAATATTTAGTCGGTAGGATACATATAGTGTGAGATTTGAGCCTGAAACAAGTCTAACGCCTGCAAAACATTGTTCAGTCATCGAAAAACTAGTTTCAGCTATCGTTTAATGGTAAACCAATTGCCGTTTAATGGTAAAAGCCTCCAAAATCTCACTTAAATCACATAAAAGCCAAATAAATATTGATTTGACAATTGGATGGGAACATTCTATTTCCAGTTGCAGTGTTTTTTGTCAATTTGATGACAACTTTCTTTTTTCATTTGCATTGCTTTATGTTTTAAATATGTATGCAAATATTTCATAATCAGATAATACTTAATTTCTTTAAGGAAACAATGATCTATATTTCTCTAAGTTTATTTCATTCCATTATTTAGCATTTATTATTAATTGTTTAATCCATCCACATGCAACTAGAATTTACATGCACAAACACGTACTCTCTAACATATTAACATACATATAATTTTCTATCAACGTAATCCTTGAACCTCCTTTAAATGCAAATACTAGTTCATATCACACCCATTATTCATAAATACCAAAATGCTTTTATTATGAAATATCTTCTACTTGATTGAATTTTACAAGCAACACAGAGTAAACGTTGAAAGAAAGAGCGAATTGCATTCAGGGCTCCTACCTCCTACTAAGATATGCATACAAGTGCTTGTATCTATTTATATTATTAAAATGACTACTGATCACCTGCTCACGAGGTATTCTTGAAACTACTCAAATTAAGCATTTGATGTCGCACATAAATTAAAAAATCCACTGCCTACCTACAATTTTATCAAGGGATGCTCTTTCAAGTGTGCCAGAAAATTCTGTTAATCACATTTTAATAATGCGAATTGCCTTTCCAGATGCCAGTAATTAAAGATAACTATCAGGAAAGCCTAACATGACCAAAAAGATAGTTGGGCCAAACACTGATTGGGTAAGCTTCCTATCTTCCTTTCTTCAGCGATATCCTTATCCTTATTCTATTCAAGACTGTTGCCTGCAACAACATAAATAAAAGAAACAAGAATTCAAATTATTATTGCAATGCAAAATTATTCTTCAATCTTAAAAAGTATGATCTAGTATGATTTGATTCTCTATGCACATAACTTCCTTGCCTCCAACATTCTGGGATAATTTATATTTATTTTTGGATTTGTATTTTAATTTATTTTTTTCAACATTTTGAATCAAATTCTATATGATCTATCATTCATTTATCTTTTTTTGCTTTTTACTTATAGATCGTGAAGTTTGATGTGGAATGTCGAAGAAAAAATTTACACAATCAAAATTGTGTGAGTTTTTTTCTCTATAGACATTTCAAATTAGACTCCATGATTCATCATTTATTTCTCTTCTCTTCCATTTTCTTCCTTTCTTGATAATAGATCAGAAAATTTGATCCATTTAAAAAAAAAAAAATCAAATCCAAAAACAATTAACTGTAAAAATTATATGTCTACAACTACAATTATCGATTTCATGTTAAGTAGTACTAGTCCTAATGACAACTGGGAAGGGTGGTCACCACCATAACACTTTTCACATTTATGATAATTTCATAAGCGCTAAGATATGCTACTATGGCGTCACAGATGGAAGTTTGGTTTGCACACAAGCCTTGAATCCGAATTACTAGTTAATTTTAGTATGGTCAGGGTCGAACTCGTTAAGCCTGCACAGGATTATGGTACTCATGGAACAAAGCCTAAACATTGATGACTTGGAGTTGAGCAGCTGAGAGAATGTGAGTCTCTAATGATTTCTATAGGTGAAGAAGCACCTGGACTAAACGCACACAGTCCAACTCCAGCTTAAGAAGGAGGGCACTTGGCAGTTTCAGCATACAAACCTCAATTGTAAGCGGCAGAACCTGTATCCAAAGTAACACAAGGAGATCACTAGGCCTAGGCAGCCAAAGGAGTTTTGACCGGTTTCTTGTGTTTTCGAAGACATACAGGGACTACTCTGTTTTCCAAGTGTCGGCTGTTCAAACTCATAATACTGCAATGTGAACCTGCAACAAGCCTTCCTTACTTCCCTAAGCTACTCCACTGGAGGCCAATTTGTTCGACTAAAGTTAAAATTGAAAGTCAAGTACTTAACATGAGCCAAGTGGGTGTGAAATTTCCTCGTCTATATCATTTGTGTTTATAATTGCAAGTAAGAAGAAAAAACAGAGGAAAGGAGTACATACAAATAAAGCAGAAGTCCTTTTCATTTTAATGAAGATCCCTTTTTTCCCGAGGGTGGATCTGGGACTCGGATACGACAGTGAGCAAGGTTGAGCGAGCAATTCATCAGTAGTGGGACTCCAGTGGTGGATGAGGCAGAGTGGAGGGGGATCAAAGGCAGATGCAGAGGCAGAGTAAGAGGACCTACGCATGGAAGTGGAGTGGAGAGATTGAAGCCTGGGAGGTAGATGAAGGGACCTGGAGTGGGTAAGGGCGTGGTTGCGCGGAGGCTGAATGGGCTTACCAGGTATTTCTTCCCACTTGAAGGGAATGGCTATGGAGTGGGGGGGTATTAACGGTGGAGTCTTCATGCCCTGCGCCTCCGCCTCCACCTCCACCTCCCATGGATTCGACAAAACAGCCAGTCTTGGAGTAGAACTCTCGTCCTCTTTCATTGTCTTCCCTCTTCACCACTCATTACTGTAACTCCACAAGCTGTTGGGCTTTGAAAGAGCGCTGAGGTTCACGGGGAAGGCTGGGTCAAATAAACCTGTGGGTACAATCGTCTTGGATACTTACGCCGTGTCACGCGATTCATCGCGCTGAACTTAAAACTATCATTTCTTCAACCCGGTCCCGCCCGGACATCAATTTCATATTTATAAAACTCCTACTCGGATGACCGGTTGCTTTCATCCCGGTAAAAAGATGACGGGTTGCTTTCATCGCGTAAAAAATAAAAAATAAATAATACTTACCGACATAAATCTTCGAGAAAAATTAATTGATAATTAATATTAATATTTTATGAAATAAAGTTGGAAATTTAAATAAAATGAATGTATGCATTTAGTTTTAGGTTTGATGAAAAATATGATTTTGTAAGTGTTGTGAAATAATTTGTTATTCTCTTGATTTTCATATTGTTTTGTGCTATGTTACTTTTTTAAGTTTTCAATGTATTCACATTCTTTTCCATTCTCAATTATTTTCTAAGTCTCTTTTGTGATTCGTCTAGTGCGTCAATCATCTCCCCTTTTCTCTATATTAGTTTGTCTTGGTTTGCTCTTAACGATTTTTAACTCCTTAGCTCTCTATCATCCTAATGATGGATCACAAAGTAAATATAATTGAATCCATATAAACTAATTGTGCTCAATATTATGGATTGTGGAAATATGATGTCTTTAGCTTAAGGTTGGTCAAACAAATAAATCAAGATCTATAAACTCTTTGTCCTCTTATTAGGATCATTTTTATAGTTGTATAATTGATTCCAAAGTGTAGTTTTGAAACATGTGAATTTGAACCTTACCTACGAATATGATCACCACTAATTTTCAAATTTTAACTTTTCACTTGGTGTTTTGTTTGTTCTTGCATTACTCCTTTGTGTTGAACCATGTAAGAGACGTCAAGTCAATTCCTTTTGAATAAAATCAAGGACAACGTATGCCATTATCCATGTATTGAGATGTGTGGTAACAATCAATGACTCACATAATCCTTAATTGAGTCATTTATGATTCTTTATGTATAATTATAGTATGTTAATTTAAACTTATTGTGACTATGGTACTAATATTACCTAAGGATGCCTACGTATATGAGATGGTGAGTAGTAGTTAATCATTATATTATGAATTCTATTTTGTTGAAGACTTTTAGAAGTTTTCCCCCCTCGGAATGGGTTATTATTACCAAGTATTTGCATCTTATTTATATTATGTTATTCTCTTGTGTATGTTATTTCATTACAAGTAGTAGTAGAGCTTGATCTTGGCAATGAAGGCAAGAATCAAGGTGTTTTTTTTAGAATCTTGAAGGTTGTGTTGTCAAGCACATATGTAATTCCCAAGCAACACACCTAGGAAATTAGTTTACTAAACAATTTTTTTTGAAACAACAACAACAACAAAGATGCAAAAACATGTCACACTTGCACAACATTATGCACACAGGTGTTGTGTAAAACATAAGGGCACTAACCACATGAATAACTTTTCCATTGTTGCAAGCAAGGTGGAACCATCAAAAGACTTACCCATTATGGGAAGAAATCACCATGATGAACCTACAAGAGGGGGAATCGACCTCCAAAAAATAATTGGGTACCAATCCATGATCATGTTTTCTCATGAACACAACACAAGGGTAGGATGATGGAATCCTCAACCTTGAATCCACACTAAGACACACTTACAATGTAATGTCCCTTGCTGGAAAAATATATTAGATTTAACATAAAATAATTTCTCACTTAGATTTTGTGATTTTGCAACAAATAGTGAAATTGGGTATATCAAAAATTGCTTTTATAAGCCTGCAAACACTTAGCAAATTCATATAAATTACCAGTAGATGGTTTTATAAAAATTTTGGCATTATAATAGTTTGCAAATGGTACTTTTGATAGTCCAAAAATTTGACATTACAAATTGCAAACAACCCCCAATACTAGAGCTTTCATGCAGAACAACCATCACTAGATTTCACCAGAAAATCACCAGATTTCAAATATGAAAATAGCACTAAAATATATATGTTTTGGGACTATAAATTCTACAAAAAAAAAAACCATAAATATGCTTCTATCAATAGAAAAAGTTTGATTATAAACTATGAAACAAAGCATACATAAAATATCAACAAAATCCTAAAAAAATGCGCAAAATGAAGCTTTTGAAGCACAACTACAATATCTAGATGAAATTGCCTCTGGAAACCTGTAAAAACACTACCTACAAGTCTCTATCTCCTTGATTTATTAGCTTGGAAGATCACTCCATCAATGGTTTCTCGGCCTTTGAAGAAGAACAACATAAGCTTGTAAAATTACCAAAGTAGAATTCATGAACATGCAACACAAAACAAATATATATCAAAAAATTTCCCAACCAAACTTGGGCATCAAAATCCCATGCCTAAAAATGAGGATTCTTGCATGCCAAGAAAGAACCCCTTGTTTCCAAGTGTTCATCATAACTCCACTCCAAACTTGACTTGCCAAATTCAGTTGTTGGCATGCACCCACTTAAAGCCAATTTCCATAACAAATGCACTTTCCAACTTGGTTCCACAAACATTTTATAAATATTTTATAATTTTAAGATTTATTTTCCCAAATGATGTAAGTGTGATCAAAACAATATAAATATTAAATATATATATTTTCCCAATGTCCCTTGTGACCCTTCTTGGCTTACTATTTTGGGATGGCGGAAACTTACTATTTTTTGCAAGTACTTTTTTAGAAAAAAAGGGGACATGACAAGTCCTCCCTTCCCAATTGTTTGTCCTTAAGAAATTTCTACCATGATGCTTCAAAATTATGTTGTACTACACAAAAAGTCTTGATCCAATACCTTTGAGATGTTGCGATTCTTGCCATGGAACATTGTGCAAACCTGATAGCTCAGACTTCTTTGTGACAATACCATGAAACCAACAAGAATATTCAAGCAAATCTTTGATATATTTACATCCAATTCCAAATTTGGATGACAGCTTCTCCAAGAAATTTTGTAAACTCACCAAATGCTTCCCACTTAATATATGTGCTAGCATGTAATAAACCAAACTTGCAACTTCTCCCAATAATGTAAATCTAGTTCGTGTTGCTATTAAGACTATTATAAAAGTTATTGCATCCTCTAGAAGTACATCTCAAGGAATTAAAAACTACCTCCAACTCCAAAATACTGAAATATACATAGATGGAATGCACACTAGTAAGCCCGAATATTACCTCAACTTGGGAGATGGTACCTTCAGCTTCATAAACTAAACTATAATAGAAAAATATTTTTAGAGGGGCAATAAGTAATATCATGGAGCAAAAAAATTTACACCACCATTTCCCAAAGACTAAATTTTCAAGCATTAGTTCATTTTGATACCATTGTATGTATGCACTAGCACTAGGTATTTTGTACCAAAAATATCTGAAACTTCCTATTGACACAAATCTGATTTTGATGGCCCATAGGACTATTATAATATTCAATGCATCCTTCACAACAGTGAATACATAATATGGAAACAACTACCTCTTTTACCTTCAATATGTGGAGATATACCTTGCTAAAAACAACACTAGTTGTTCCAAACTTTGCCTCAACTTGAAGGATGTTATACACAACATTTGGATCTGATTTGAAATAGCAATGGTAATATTAAGGAGTAACAATTAAAAAAATATAATAACAACTAATACAATACAATTTCCAAAACATTGATTCTACAATCAACAACTCATTTTGGAAAGGAATTGTGTGCCTCTTGAGTCCTCCAACTGGCACAAACTAATCATCCAAAAATAATTTCAAAATAAATGGAGTGAATAATTTTATTGCATCCTCTACTATATCAGGTGACTTACTGACGTGCTTGATAGTTTCCACCTTGAAACACGCCCAAGATAATCTCCCACAATAATTCAAATAGTATCTTGGAGTACTAACTAGAAATGCACTATCATTGGGCATCTTGTTCCTAGGACTTGTGAGTGATTTGATAATGTTTTGGATATGATTTTTTATGGCATAAAAAATCATATCCAAATAGAAAATACATATTTTGGAGACAACAACTACTTCCACCTCCATGATATTGAAATAAACATTGTTGAATTGCACAATATAAAAATGTACAATAAGAAGCTCATACATTACTCCAAATTGAGAGATGTTGTCTTCATATTCATGGATTTTTCTATAAAAACAATAATTGAGAAGAAGAGTAGCAAATATCACTAAGGAATAACAACATATACTCCATAATTCCTCAAAAATCAAACCAAACTTCCATATCACACTATGCTACCAACATTGTTTTGCTCTGAACTGAAAAGTGAACCCGCAACCTTTAAAGCTGATATGATTGGAGTAAATAAAAATATATAATGGTCTTCATTATCATCAGACAAATTTATAACAGTAGCATACTCCATCATACACAATACCCACAAATCTTCACATGATTTCACTGGGAATATATAAACAACACATCCATACTGCACAACCTCCCTCAGTCTTCCCTAATTAAAAGATATGGCTATTGGATTATTTGACATTAACAATGATAACCTTCTATGAAATGAAACCATATCCAAGTGAAAAAAATTATAGCTATTCAAAACAAGAGCTACCAAGGTCAACAATATATCAATGATGCAACAAATGCATGAATTACCCACCTGAGTAGAAAACCATGATGTGTCTCTTGTATGATGTGTGAGAAACCAATGTAAGGGATACAAAATATACATGAGTAACCATAATGTGAAAATAATTCTTTACCATGTATGAAATTTCCATTGGAGAATAAGCATTGGCATGCAAAAATCTCATCTCCAAAGATGATCCTAGAAGCACATATCTAAACATTCTCCTTTGTTAATTTTGGAGTAGTGGAATGTTATAATGAAATCTATGATGCTCACTAAAGGATAACACATATTGTATTCTATTATCTTTCAACATCTTGCTTCCCATGTAGCTTCTCTTGCAACACCATATTCTCCTACACATGTATGTGATAAATTAGAGATAATAATTGCAAAACATGGGTTGATTACCTCCATAGGCCTCCCAAATTTCTGTAGTGTTGCAAACTCTTGTATGACCAAAATTTGGATGACATAAGTCAAGTATGAAATATTTTTATCCCATTGTTCTTTCAACGACATAGCCATTGCATCTTTGGGACATATGATATGGAAATCTTTATATTTTTTTTTTCACCAAATAGTAAGACTAATTTCCTTGCCTTTATGATGCTAATGATTTGTAGTTCATCCTTTATGAATCCTTCAACTTTCATGAGACTTGATTTCCATAACATTAAAACATGGTTAGTCATCAAATAATGAAACTCAAAATGATTTTTATTTCCCTTACCATGGTCAACCATCAAACAATCCAAGTTTCCTATCATTATTTGGTCATTACTCAAAATCTTGTCTTTAAGTGTGGTACTTGGATTGCATAAGTGTTCAAAAAAATGTGAATATTGATCCTTCATTAAGTGGTTAGGAAGCACAAATAACACTATATGAATCCTCATAAACTTCCTTTTATTCCAAATAAAAAATATGGATAACTCAATATTGTCTCCAACCCTTTTAATTATCAAGAGAATTCTTGGATCCCATATTCTTATGTATAAACAACTTTGAACATTAAAAGATTGATCTCCCCCTTTTGCATGCTTCTAACATGAAAATATTTTGTGGTAACATAGAAAGTGAAAGCTCTAAAATATTTTTATACCTTTGTCTACAAGTAGAATGCTCATCCTCATTTTCCAAAATAAACTTCATTGGGAAATTTTCAAAAACTTTATTTTCTTGATCCAAAACCCATAAGTTCAGGTTAACCAAAATGTTTCCTTTTAAAGAAAATCCATCCATAATGTTGATTTGTAACTCCCTCAATGGATCACCAAGTTCCATTACCCTTTTCATTTTTTCAAACTCTTCACTTTAAACAAGTGACCCTCTTCCATCATCTTGCATGTTAGATAAATTCTTTTTTTGCACAAAAAGAGTTTCTTCACTATTTTCAAAGGGTACCTCTTTGACAATATTCAAAACTTTTGAATTATCTTCATAATCAACATGTAATATTGATCTTGAATTAACTTCATCAAAAGGAACACATTTTTTTTTGTGAGATTTCATTTACTGAATATATTTTTCAATTAAAAATTCATTACCTTCAACCTTTGACTCTAATTCTTCGTCTTTTTGTGGAGACATTTCCTTTACTTCATGATCTTGGATCTCCTCCTTTTGATTTTTCTCACTTGAACTTGGGTGTAATTTATAACCTTTTAGTGTCATCCTACTTTGAATGTGAATTAAGAAATCATTGTAGGGGACAAAATTCCTAAAACCCTTATCCATATTGTTATGTGAATCCCTCATAGCAGCTAGATCTATAACATATTCTTCCATGGGTTGGAAGATTGAGTGAGTGTAAAGTAACCACCTTCAAGAAAGAAATTAGATTTAGTGGGTTGAATCTTCAAAAATCTTAGGATAGTATGATCATAGCTCTGATACCTTTGTAATATCCCTTGTTGGAAAAATATATTAGATTTAACATAAAATAATTTATCACTCAAAATTTTGTGATTTTGCAACAAATAATGAAATTGGGTATATCAAAAATTGCTCTAATAAGCTTGCAAACACTTAGTAAATTCATATAAATTACCAGTACATGGTTTTATAAAAAAATTGGCATTATAAAAGCTTGTAAATGTTACTTTTGATAGTCCACAAATCTTCCATTACAAATTGTTAGAGTTAGATAAATGCAGATTTAATTAATAAACAGAGAAACTAAAACACACACAGAATAAATCATAACACAAAAATTTAACGTGGTTCACCCAATCTGGGCTACATCCACCAAACCGCAGCCATCCAATACTTTTATTATCTAGTGCAAAACTTATTACAATCTTGCGAATAATCACATTTTTTATCATACTGTAATACCCATCCGAACCCCTTTTTAACAAGCTTAGAAGCTTCCAGATTTTTAGGTTCTACAAAATCGGATTTTTCCTTTTTCGTTGATTTTTCCCTTTTTCGATGATGATGCGAAAAAGTAGGAGGAAAAATTTTCTCAGGGGTTGCCGCCCCCAAACCCCCGCCCGAGGCCCGGCCCGGCCCCGAACCCCGGCAAGGATACATGTTGAGATGTACAGTATAGCATGATCAGTCACCACATACCAACAATCTCCCACTTGGAGACTGATCAAGCTCCACACCACAATCTCCCACTTGGAGACTGATCCTGGACGACACTGCTGCAATTACAACTCCCACTGGAAATAAGTACCTTGGACCCTGCTGCTCTGTTATACTTAAATTCAGCCTTGAAGCCCAACTGAAGCTGAAGAGGAGCTCAGCTTCTCCCTTGTCACTGCCTTTGTAAACATATCCGCTAGATTGAAATCTTTATGTATCTTGTCCAGCTTGACCTGTCCGTCCTCCAACACCAACCGAATGAAATGATATCTCAACTGTATGTGTTTTGTTTTAGAATGCAAGGCATAATTCTTTGCAAGATGTATAACACTCTGGTTGTCTGTAAACAAGAAATTTCCAGCTTGTTGTTTGCCCAACTCATCCATGAAAAGTTGCAGCCATATCATCTCCTTTTCCGCCTCTATTGCAACAACATACTCTGCCTCTGTGGTGGATAAAGCAACCACCTTTTGCAATCGAGAAATCCAACTCACTATTGTCCCACCAACTGTAAAAACATAACCTATGGTACTCCGCTTGGTATCTATATCCCCTTCCAAATCTGAGTCAACATAGCCTTTTAAATCAGTATTAGAGCCCCCAAAACATAAACATTTATTGGATGTATCTCTCAAGTACCTGAATCCATCCATCTGCATTCCAATGCTCAACTCGATGACTCAAATACCTATTGACAACTCCTACAACATGTGCAATATCCGGGCCTCAGGTATACCATGGTGTAGATTAAACTGCCTACAGCTAAAGCATATGGTACCTTGACATTTTTTCTTCCTCCTCTGTGTCTTTGGACACATATCCTTAGTCAATTTAACATGACTAGGCAAAGGTGTGCCGATAGCTTTTGCATTCTCCATATGAAATCTCGGCACACCTTTTCAACATAATTAGCCCCGAGATAAAACAATTGTCCTTTTCCCTATCTCTAAGGAATTTTCATACCAAGGATTTTTTTTCTGCCCTCAAATCCTTCATAGCAAAAGATTTTGCTAACTATTGTTTTAGCTCACTTATGTGATCCATGTTAGACCTTACAAGCATGTATCAACATATAAACATAAAATAATGTAGCCATTATCCAACCTCTTAAATAAACACAATGGTCGAATTACACTGATTGTAGCTTGCTTAGCCATAAAACTATCAAATTTCAAGTACCATTGTCGAGGTGCTTGTTTCGCCATATAAACTTCTTTCTTCATCCACATTTGTTTGATCCCCTCTTCCAAATCACCATGGAGAAAGGTTGTTTTAACATCAAGTTCTAAATGCAAATCTTTAGTAGCCACAATACTTAAACAATACGAATAGAAGTCATTTTAACAACTTGGAGAAAAAATCTCATCAAAATCAATACCCTTTTTCGTGCAAATCCCTTTACAACTAATCCGGGCTTTAAATCTTTTCTTACCTCCATCCTCCTCTTCAACCTTATAAACCCATTTGTTTGGTAAGCCTTTTTACTAGGCAACGCATAATTCCCAAGTCCGGTTTTTAGCAAGGAGTCCATTTCTTCTTCCATTCCATGCTCCCATGAACCTTGGTATCCACACGTTAGCTTCATCATAATATTGACCGGCACCAGTTAACAAAATAGTATACAAAGAGGGAGAGAATCTTTACGGAGGTCTACTTATCCTGAAGATCGTCTAGAAGGAGTTTGTGGTATTTATTGTTGTTGTTGTTGCCCAACATGCGAGGAACCACGAAACATCATTGTTTGGAATATCATCCAACACCATAATCATTTTTTTCTTCTCATGCCGCAGCAATAGATCTTTGTACAACACTTTCTCATTGAATATGGCATCCCTACTTCTCACAATTTTCCGATTTTCAAAATCCCAAAGCCTATAACCAAATTCATCAATGCCATATCCAACAAATACACATTTCTTTGATTTTGCATCAAGCTTGGTTCTATTTTCAGAATCTACATGTGCAAATGCTTCACAACCGAAGGTTTTGAGAAAAGAATAACTCACCTTCTTACTTTTCCATGCTTCCTCTGGAATACCACAATGCAAAGGATTAGAGGGACCTCTATTAATTAAATAAACAAAGTAGGTTTACAGCTCTCCCACATTTTTAAAGGCAGCCTAACATGAAATTCACAGTCCGTGCAATACCCATTATTGTTCTATTCATGTGCTCAGCCACTCCATTTTCCTGTGGAGTCCTTGGAACCAGCTTTTCCTACGAATACCATTAGAGGAACAATAATCTTCAAACTCTTTGCTGCAATACTCACCACCATTATCAGATCTGAGACATTTTATCTTTTACTCGTCTCATTCTCAACAAGCTTCTCCATTTTTTAAAGTTTCAAATACATCGATTTCTGCCTAAGGAAATAAATCCATACCTTCCTAGTTGCATCATTAATTAATGTAAAATAATACAAAGAGCCACTGAGATAAGATACTTGAGCTGGTCCCCATACATCCGTATACACAAGCTCCAATTTCTCATCTTTCTTTTGCTTCCCATCCTTGAGAAAACTAGCTCTCTTTTGTTTTCCATACACACAACTTTCACAGAAATCCATATTAACACATTTTAAACCTGGTAAAACATTATTTGAATGAAGTACTTTCATAACTTTTGCACTCATATGCCCAAGTCTATTATGCCGTGCTGATGAGTCCATGCAACTGATGATCTTCTACCTGCTGAGCAGAACTATTCTTGAACATTGATATTTTTCTGTAACAATTAAAGTAGAAGGAACAATATGACCTGTACAAAGATATAAGGTTCCTACTTTCACACCTTTTGCTACCACTAAGGCACCCTTTGTGACCTTCCAATTTTTATCACTAAATGTAACAACACAACCTTCATCATCTAGTTGCCGCTGAAATTAAATTTCGCTTAACTTTGGAACATGCCTTACCTCACGTAGTAGCCAATGATTCCCATTCTGCAACTTAATCTTGATTCTTCCCTTTCCAACAATCTGACAGGGTTCGTTATCTCTTAAATAAACCAGCCCAAAATCCCCTTGGACATAATCAAGAAAATAACTTCTATGGGGGGTAGCATGAAATGAAGCCCCTGAATCTAACACCCAAGAATCATCAGCATTATCAAGGGAAAGAATCAAAGCATCCTCATCAAATTTATTACTTACCACATTTGCCTCTTTACTTCCTTCCTTTTTGTCTCCTTAATTTTTCTGAGACCAACAATCTTTCTTCAAATGACCCAGCTTACCACAGTACCAACAATCCCTCTCGTCTCTAGATTGGGACCTTTTGTCCTTTGATTTTCCTCATGACTTCCCACGATTTCCAGTGTTTCCTCTTTCCTTTGTTTTTCCCCTGCTTTCTGCATTCAAAACACTTCCGATGTGGATGTTCCACGAGCTTTTCCTACGGATTTCCTCACTCAAAATAACACCAACATCATCAAATTTCAATGTATTCGAACCAGAAACAAAATTGCTAATAGCCATTACCAAGCTATTCCAGCTTTCGGCAAAGAACACAGAATCAAAAGAGCCCTAACTTCTTCATCAAAGTTTACTTTTACAGAATTTAATTGACTGGTGACCGTATTAAACTCATTTAAATGATCAGTAACTGACCCACCTTCTACCATTTTCATATTAAATAAACGCTTCATAAGAAATACCTTATTCGAAGCGGAAGGATTTTCATATAACTTCGCCAGGGTTTCCATCAACTCTTGAGTTGTCTTTGCTTTTGTAATATTGAATGCCACCATTTGTGCCAGGCATAAACGAATACTGCCAAGAGCCTTCCTATCCAAGATCTCCCAATCCTCATCAGACATTGCTACAGGTTTCTTTGTTTTCCCTTCCAATGGCCGCCATAAATCCTTCTGATAGAGATAGTCCTCCATCTGCATCTTCCATAACTGATAGTTCTTCCCATTAAACTTCTCAACCTTCTTACCCTCGTCTGCCATTGCTCCCACTCAACCATGAGACTCCCACTCACCGTGAGACCTTCCTACAGACGATAATCGAAACACAACCCGCTCTGATACCACTTGTTAGGGTTAGAAAGGAAGATATCTAACAATTAAATGCAGATTTAATTAATAAACAGAGAAACTAAAACACACATAGAATAAATCATAACACAAAAATTTAACGTGGTTCACCCAATCTGGGCTACATCCACCAAACCGCAGCCATCCAATACTTTTATTAGCCAGTGCAAAACTTATTACAATATTGCGAATAATTATGTTTTTCATCATATTGTAATACCCATCTGAACCCCTTTTTAACAAGCTTAGAAGCTTCCATATTTTTGGGTTCTACAAAATCGGATTTTTCCTTTTTCGTTGATTTTTCCCTTTTTCAGTGATGATGCAAAAAAGTAGGAGGAAAATTTTTCTCGGGGGCTACCGCCCCAGAACCCCCGCTTGGGGCCCAGCCCAGCCCTAGACCCCAGCAAGGATACATGTCGGGATGTACAGTATACCATGGGCTATATAGTATAGCATGATCAGTCGCCACATACCAACACAAATTGCAAATAACCCCCAATACTAGAGCTTTCATGCATGACAACCATCACTAGATTTCACTAGAAAATCACCAGTTTTGGAATATGAAAATAGAACTAAAATATATATGTTTTGGGACTATTTGCTACAAAAAACTAAACCATAAATATACTTTATCAACAAAAAAGGTCTGATGACAAACTATGAACCAAAGCATACAGAAAATAACAAGAAAATCCTGCAACGATGCACAAAATGAAGCTTTTGAAGCACAACTGCAATCTCTAGATGAAATCGCCTCTAGAGACTTGTAAACACATTGCTTGGAAGTCCCTATATCCCCATTTTATTAGCCTAGAAGATCAATCCATCAATGGTTTCTTAGCCTTTGAAGAAGAAAAACTTAAGCCTGTAAAATTACCAAAGTAGAATGTCTAAACATGCAACAAAAAACAAATATATGTCAAAAAATTTCTGAACCAAACTTGGGTACCAAAATCCCATGCCTAAAAATGAGGATTCTTGCATGCCAAGAAATAACCCCTTATTTCCAAGTGTGCCTTCATCATAACTCCACTCCAAACTTGATTGCCAAATTCATCTGTTGTCATGCACCCACTTAAAGCCAATTTCCATAAAAAATGCACTTTCTAACTATTGTACAAATGGTTTCTATTGTACTAAAATATCAACTTGTTAATGCTTGAACAACTTCCAGAGTTAATGAATCCATGGGAGGTGGTTAAGCCATGTCACTAACCCAAGTACTATGTTGCATAGCACAAGGATACCAAGGGCGAACACCTTGCAACAACCCCCCTAGCATAAGCGATGGGTTCGAACCCATGACCCAAGCTCTGATACCAATTGTTGCATAGACGATTGTTGTTGTACCAAAAGATCAACCTATTAATTCCCAATACAACCACCAAATTTAATGAATCCATGGGAGGTAGTTAAGACATGCCACAAACCCAAGCACTGCACTGCACAACACAAGGATACCAAGGGAAAACACCTTGCAACACCAACTTGGTCCCACAAACATTTTATAAATATTTATAATTTTAATATTTATTTTCCCAAATGATGTAAATATGATAAGGACAATATAAATATTAAATATATATTTTTCCCAATGTCCCCTGTGACCCTTCTTGACTTACTATTTTAGGATGGTGGAAACTTACTAATTTTAGAAAAAAGGGGACATGACATACAAACTCATACAATGCTCATGGAAACCCACATAGATGATGGAATGACTAGGATCTAACACTTCTCAATTATATGACTTAACCATTGGTTTCCAGAATGAGGAGTAGGATGAGGGTAACAACCACCTCCAATCCACCAAAAAATCCTTAACAACACCTATACACAAGGGAAAATCTTCACAAGAGGTTTCCTTACTAGGAGGTACAAACTCCACCAAATAAAATGATGATGGGTTACTTCCAAGAAAAGACATACTTCCTAACCTAATACAAAAAGGTGTCTTAAATCCTTGAGTTTGACACTTTTGAGAAAGTGACAACATGGGAAGATTCACTGGGTCAAGGGAAAAAAAATTCATATACACAGTTTCCTTGAAAAATGGCCAAAAGACCTTTCTATTGATAAAACAAAGAAAAATAGTGCACTAGAGGGCACTATCCCCAAATAGGACACTAACGTGCTAGAGGGACACTAGTGTGAGTTTATCAATTTCTTGCAATTGTGTTGGAGTCCTAGTTTAGCATTGTAGTCTTGGCTTAACACCAAAGTCTCAAGAATGTGTTGTAGTCCTTTACTAAATTGATGTCTTGTTCCTACATTGGAATCCTAGCTAGTGAGCTAACCAAGGCCTTCATTTGGAGAATGAGAGATGGGGTGAATTAGTATTCTCAAAAACATAAACTCCTTTGGAACTTAAACTCTTTAGCATAATTCTAACTCAAACTTCTTGACCAAATAAAAAACCCTTAAAGAGATCAACAACAAAGAAAGATACAGTAATTTGATTCCTTAACAAGGTTAGCAACCCTTAGCAATAAAAGATAAAAAAAATCAATACTTAACCAAATCAAAAATAATGAAAGATGAAATAAAGAACAAAAATGCACAAGATGACATCAGATTTACGTGGAAAACCCAATGAGGGAAAAACCATGGTGAGAGTTAACTCACAATATATGAATCTCACTGTTTAGAAAAGTTACAATAAGGCTCACTACCAAAAGACTTGAAAACTAAGGCACACAACCTTAGGGAAAGATATAAAGGAATTGCAGACTAAAGTACACAACTCTAGGGTAAGATACAAGGACCTGATGAGATTCACTATCTCAGAGAAGGATACATGAAGCTTTAGAAATTACAACATATGTCAACAATTTACACTCTACTGAATGAGGAGTTAAAGCACATATGATATTTCTTCCACACACTTTCACACTTCTTCTATGAAATATTGAATACATTCCACCCACACACTTTTCCACTCACTTGCATCTAAAATTTTCTTGCATTTATATCCTCTGCAAGATCTCTAAACATCTATTAAATTAGCCAAAAGGAAGATAAACAATAATCTCAACAAGCCAGCCAAAAAACCATAGTGTGGTCATATCCAAGAGATAGAGAGGACCAAAAACAACCTTATTTCATCTTCCAATATGATACTAAACAATTCACATGCTGGCACACATCAACTCAAGTCGGCAATAAGGAAACATGTAGATAAAACATGTAGCACATAACCAACCAGACCAAAATCATACTTCCAATTGAATTAACTCAATGTGGTTCTAACCAAGATAGTTCAAGACCCAAATACACCTTAAAAAAACTTCATATTCTAGCACAAACCCCTAAGTATATTACACAAGCAAGAGAACCAGCCCTATCGGCCAAATATCCACAAATTATGTAGAAGACCAACTCAAAAAAATACAACACCAAAAGAGATCACCCACTAATATGCAGATCACAAAGGGATGTTCCTTGAACATACAAAAACACTTCCAACTTCTTTTGTACTGTCATTCCATTGACAACCATGATAGACCAAACAAAACCAAAGTACTTCAGCCCAAAAGCACAAAATTCTCAATCATGAGATATAACATTAACATATCAACTTGTGAACCACTTCAATCTATGAAATTTGAACTAAGACACTGCATAGACATTAAGAGCATATCCACCAAGCCAAAGGAGCAAAGACATCAATGCGAAGAAATGTGGTGCATTTTCTAGACCAGTCCAGATAACCAACAACATTTCCAACCTTTTACAATCAATAAAAACCTCTTCAACAACATTGGTGACCCGGAAAGATAAAAGTACAAGATCCACATAGCACAAACACTGAATCTCAATCTGAAAGACCATATCTTCAATAGCATAGGAATGCAAAGCATTCTCCCAAACAACATTTATAGCAATAATTTGAAACAAAAACTTCTTACCCACTTACAGAGGCCAAAAACTTGCAACAACGCATACATCCTCAAGAATAATTGGAAAGATCATAAAACATACTAGAGACCTTCACCAACATCTCTCCATTATCAACAACACTTCTAATCCTCATTTTAATGCTTCTAATCCTTATCTTAATATATCATCATGAAATCATCATTGATAATAACAACCATACTCAATACACCTTTACTTGGCATCAACCAAGGCATGTCAACCAACCATGAATATCAGCAACACATCACCATACTCAATGACATCCCAAACTGAATGCTTTCAACAGTGACAACCAATGCAACAATCTTCTCAAGTGCTAACAACCATAATACAACCAAGTGTTGACATCACAACAATCTCCTCAAGTGTTGACAACCAATTTTCCAACAATACAACCACTACAACAATCTCACCAAGACATCAATGACAACCAATGCCAAACATACAACAATATAACCAAGCATATGCAACTGTCTCCTCAAGTTTTGACATCAATGACAACCAATGCAAATAATCTCCCCCTTTGGCATTGATGGAAACACATTCTTTCCATTCCCCCCTTTGACATCAGGGAAAAAGGGCCATGTACACCTGCACATTAAAGCAACACCACTTCAACTAACTTCAAGGAAAAAGGGCCAAAGATCTTCAACTGAAATAGCAACACATTCTCCCCCTTTGACCAACAACACTTCTGCACAACTCTCCAAACTCCCCCTTACTACCAACTCCCCCTGAGAGGTAGCCTGCATCAATCCAAGATAAAAAGATATAACATGAATTTCTCCCTTGGATAGATGCACTAATTATGCATTAGTTAGAAAAAGGAGGGGAAATAATCGCTAAATTTTATCGGAGATACTCAAAAGTATCCTTTGAAAGTGCCTTAGTGAAGATATTTGCAATATGATCCTTAGTAGGCACATACTCCAATATGAATTTTTATTCTACAACCTTCTCCCTTAGAAAGTGATACCAGATAGAAATGCGTTTGGTTCTTGAATGCATCATCAAATTCTTAGAAATATCAATTGCACTGGTATTACCACACAAGATTGGAATAGGTTCATCATATACCACCTTTAAATCCTTCAAAGTCTACTTCATCCAAAGCACCTAGGTGTAGCAAAATGTTGCAGCAATATATTCAACTTCTATTGTGGATAAGGACACTAAGTCCTACTTCTTACTAAACCAAGAGACCAACTTGTCTCCCAAGAAAATTCACTACCACTAGTACTTCTTTGGTCATCCACAAATCCTTCCCAATCAACATCAGTATAAGCACTCAAAGAAAATTTTTGATCCTTTTTATACCACAAACTATAATCCAAAGTTCCCTTCAAGTATTTGAAAATTATTTTCACAACCTTCTCATAAGATTGCTTAAGATTAGCTTGAAATTTGGAAACCAAACATACTACATGCATAATATTAGGTCTAGAACTAGTCAAGTTCAAAAAACCTCCAATAATAAACCTATAATGAGTTTGATCAACCTCCAGAGACTCATCAAATTTTCTCAAGTGACAACCAATCACCATATCATGGGTACCTACCAGTTTGGAATCCTCCATGCCAAACTTCTTCAAAATATCCTTTACATACATAGCCTAAGCAATAAAAATACCACAATCTTGCTGAATAATTTGAATCCCAAGGAAGAAAGATAACTCACCAATCATAGAAATCTCAAACTATTTCTACATCCCTCTGCAAACCTTTTGTACATATCATCATCTCCACCAGAGATGATATCATCACCATATACAACCACAATCAACAACTTGTTTGAACATGAACCTTAGTGTAAAGATTGCTATTTACAATACCTTTCTTGGATCCTTGCTGAAGTAAATGCTTATCCAACCGAGCATACCAAGCTCTAGGAGCTTGCTTGAGTCCATACAAAGCTTTCTTGAGTCTACATTATGACCATATCTAGATATTTTGATAGCTGGAAACCATCTGGTTGTCAAATATATACCTCTCTAAACATATCCCCAAGTTTGAAAGAACACATTTAACACTCTGAAATAATGCAGAGCATTCCATCAAGCCTTTATCAACACTTTTCTTTGCTAGAGTACAAGTGGGAACTCTATTACTTATAACTTTCATTGTGGAAGGTGTAATGACTTAAATTATTGAATATAAAACCTTCACATCTCGACCATATTATCTTCTGAACCACAAGACAAAAGTTTTTTCTAGCGAAGGATGCAAACCAAAGTACCATGACTCTACCTTAGAGTGTACACTATGAATACCTTAGCAAAAAAATTGTAGCATATCTCTTAGTGTAGTATACCAAATAGGTAAGATATAAATGTAGGCATGTTGGACACATATTGGAATGAGTGTACCCATCCTCATAAAACATTTGTTTGCACTAAGACCTTCACAAAGATTCACTTTTGCACACCATGCCTACACATCATTAGATTTGATCCAATTCTTCTTCCATGATGATATCTTCAACATCTTGTTCTTTTTCAGGGGGCTAAAGACATTTTCAAATAAAATCTCCCCTTGAGATAATTCTCTATCTTAGTTAGTGTTAGGGTATTATGTAGAATGCACAAGTGTAGAATCATCCCTCTTTTCTTGAATTTGTTCTTTATCTAGACCATTTCATTACCCTTCTTTTCTTGATTAATGGTTTCATCCTTTTTTTGGTTCTCAACTGGTGGCTTCACAAAACCACTTCAGCAAAAATTTTCCTTATGTCCCATCTTATTGCATTTGTAGCACACAATTTTTTTCTCTGGAAAAAATTTGTTCCTCTTCACCTTAGATCTGCACCCAACAACTTTATGACCAAAGTTTTTGAAGGCATAACAATATCCTTGAATGAAATAGTATTGTTTTTTTGAGGCATAAATGATATTCTAACCATGTTAACATTCTTTCTTTGTCTAGATCTACAATCAACAACCTTATGCCCAAATTTATTGCAAGAAAAATAGTAACCTTGAAAATATTGATTGAAGCTATCAGGAGCATGATGTCTTGCAGGTGGACCTCTAAATCCTTTTTGTTTTCAGACGAGAATTAATCCACCTCTTTCTTGCAATCTTTATTTTTCTTTACATATCTGGAGGCATTCTTCTTAGAATATTTAGTGCAAGCTTTCTCCTCCTTTTTCTTAAACTTTCCTTTTGATTTGGATTTATCATATAAGTTATCAAGACTAGACTTTTCTCCTTGTTCAATTTGTTCTTTTGCTCTTTCCAGTTCATTTCTTAGGGTGACAATCTCCTCCCCAAGTTTTAAGAATTCAACTGCTTTATCATTGAGTTTGGTAATCAAACAATCCATAATCCTCTTGCTTTCTTGAACTTTAGCTTTCAAATCAGAGATCACATCTTCTACCTCCTTTAGTTTAATCTCACATTCTTTACCTCCTTCTATTTGAGATTTTAGTCTGCTAACTTCTTTTTATTTTCAAGCTTGTGCTTTCAATTTGACAATTGCCTCTTTTGATCTTTCAAGCATGATCTCATATCTCTCATTTAGTGCTCTTGCATCTTCCAGATCTCCAAGAGAAAACTAGAGCTCTCCTTCATAATATAATTCACAATCATCTGATTGAGGTCCCAAACTTTAGGTTCCATTGACTCTAAATCTAGTTCTAGAGAAAACATATCTTCATCAATCAAGGAGCTAGACTTATATTATATTTCTCAACATCACACTTTTTCTCACCAACTTCCAAATCCATAAAAAGGGTTTCATCATTGAATCATTCTCCTCATCTTCTAAGGAATAGTTGCTTTCCTTGGAATAAAAACTCTTCTTAACCTTATCTAGATTTTGTTAACATCTTCAGATTCTTTATAGGGACATTTAGATGAAAAATGACAAATCCTTCCACAATTGAAACACTTGAAAGGTAACTTACCTTTTTATTTGTCGGTGCCTTCAATATTCTTACAAAAATTGCTTCAACCTCATCAAATTCATCATCTTGATCTGTAGATTCATCTTATATCCTTTTATTGGTTTTGAATGCACCTTCCTTCTTTGGAACATCTTTGTCCAATGCTCTCATTTCAAAGGCTCTGAAAGCACCAAACATTTCATCTACTGCATACTCATCCAAGTCCTTATATTCTTAAATAGAAGACACCTTATGACTATAAGATTTAGGGGGGAATCTTAAAAATTTCTTCACAATCTCATCTTCTTTTACTACACCACCAAGACCTGTGATGCCACAAACTACTTCATTTACTCAGAGAATATAACTTGCAATGTCTTCATCCTCTGTCATCCTTAGGGTCTCAAATTTTCTCTTGAAAATTTTCATCTTGGCTTGCTTTACTTTGGTATATCCTTCATAGATGCCCTAAGTTTTCCTTAGACATCCTTAGCAGAACTGAAATTCATTACCTTCAAAAGTATATTTCCAAACACCATCCTTGACTGATTTCCAAACACCAAACCCAAGAGGATTTGGATGGACTTCCATTCTCAATTTTCAAAAAGTATAATTTGTCCCATCAAACATAGGACCTTTGTAAGCTCCATCATGTGTCATCCTGGATCTTTACCTCAAGCGGTAAAGATTATTTAGAGGAACTTGGCTTTGATACCAATTATTGAACACACCTAGAGACTGAGAGGGGGGTGAATCAATCTTCTCAAAAACCTTAACTCCTCTGAAACTTAAACTCTTTAGCACAATTCTAACTCAAACTTCTTAACTAGATTAGAAAGCCTCAAATAGATTAGAAACAAAGAAAGATACAACAATTTGATTCCTTAATAAGGTAAAAAACCCTTAGCAATGAAATATACAATAATTTAATTCTTAACCTTGAATCAACAACAATGAAAGATGAAAAATAACACACATGCACAAGATGACACCATATTTATGTTGAAAACCCAATGAGGGAAAAACCATGGTGAGAGTTAACTCACAATATATGAAGCTCATTGCTTAAAAAAGTTACAATAAGGATCATTTCCAAAAGAATTGAAAACTAAGGCACACAACCTTAGGGAAAGATACAAAGGGCTTTTAGACTGAAATGCACAACTCTAGGGTAAGATACAAGGACCTGATGGGATTCACTATCTCAAAGTAGAACACATGGAGATTTATAAATTACAACATATGTCAACAATATACTTTGCTAACTAAGGCGTTAAATCACATATGATCTTTCTTCCACACACTTTCACACTTCTTCTTTGAGATATTCAATACATTCCACCCACACACTTTTCCACTCACTTGCATCTGAAATGTTCTTGCATTTATATCCATTGCAAGATTTCAAAACACCAATTAGATCAGCCAAAAGGAAGATAAACAATAATCTCAACATGTTGGCCACAAAACCATAGCACGATCATATCTAGGAGATAGAGAGGGCCAAAGAAAACCTTATTAAATATTTCAATGTGATCCCAAATAATTCACATGCTGATGCAAATTAACTCAAGTCGACAATAAGGAAACATGTAGATAAAACATGTAGCACATAACTAGCCAACCCAAAAACATACTACCAATTGAATTAATTCAATGCGGTTCTAACCAAGATGGGTTAGGACCCAAATACACCTTAACACAACTTCATATGTTGGTGAAAACCCCTATGTATACGACACAAGCAAGAGAACCAACCTTGTCAGCGATATATCCAAAAATTACCTAGAAGAACAACTCAAATAAAATGCAGTGCCAAAAGAGATCAACCATTGATGTGTAGATCACAAAGGGATTTTACTTTGACATCCAACAACACTTCCAACCACTTCTTTCATACTTTCATGTCATCGACAACCACCACAAACCAAACATAACCAAAGTAATTCAACCTAGAAACACAAAATTATCAATCATGAAATATGACATTAACAGATCAACTTGCAAACCACTTCAACATATTAAATTTGAACTAAGAGACTGCATAAACAATGAGAGAACATCCACCAAGCCAAAGGAGAAAATACATCAATGAAGAGAATTGTGGAGCATTTTTTGAACTAGTCCAGATAACCAACAACACTACCAACCTTCTACAATTAACAAAAACCTCCTTCGTAATACCAATGACCTGAAAAGATAGAAGTGCAACATCCACATAGCACAAACACTGAGTCTTAAACCACAAGACCATATCTTCAATAGTGGAGGAATTTAGAGCATTCTCCCAAATAGTCTTTACAGTAATAATTTAAAACAAAAAATTCTTACCCACTTACAGAGGACAAGACAAACTTGCAGCAACACATACATCCTCAAGAACAATAGGAGAGAGCATAAAACATACGAGAGACCTTGAAAAACATCTCTCCACCATCAACAACACTTCTAATCCTCATCTTAATGCTTATAATTCTTATCTTATTGTATCATAATGAAATCATCAATGTTGACAACAACCATACTCAATACACCTTTACTCAACATCAACCAAGACATGACAACCAACCATGTACATCAACAACACATCGCCATACTCAATGAAACCCAAACTGAATGTTGCCAACAATGACAACCAATGCAACAATCTTCTCAATTGTTGACAATCATAATACAACCAAGTGTTGACTT
Source organism: Sequoia sempervirens (assembly GCA_007258455.2). Lineage (NCBI taxonomy): Eukaryota > Viridiplantae > Streptophyta > Pinopsida > Cupressales > Cupressaceae > Sequoia > Sequoia sempervirens. Next base: position 151,376,832 of record VDFB02281492.1, on the reverse strand, counting down.
CACAAAAATCTCCTCAAGTGTTGACACCAATGCCAACAATACAACCACTACAACAATCTCACCAAGACATCAATGGCAACCAACTCATCAATTACAACGAATGCCAACACTTTACTACACTAGTGTTTTGTTCCTACATTGATGTCCTAGCCAATGAGCTAACCAAGGCCTTCGTTTGTACCTCTAAGCCTAGCATAACATTCTAGGAACCAAAAGGAAAGTAACACAATGTAAAACAAACTCTATAATGATGAAAACTATTAGAGAACCTATAGACACTTAAAAAGGTCCTAAACATATCACATATCTGGATTTTTCCTATTAACATCATTTTCCTCATTTTCACCTAGTTCCTTTATTTGATTGAATAATTTCTAATTATTTGATTAAATTTATCTTTTTCCTCTATTAATTGAATAATTGACATTATTTGGTTAATTCATCCTTTTTCATTATTTCTTATTAATTTTCCCCTTTAATTGAATAATTTTCAATTATTTAATTAAACCAGTTTTCTTCTTTCCACCATAATTAAATAATTTTCATTATTTAATTAAATCTATTTTTTCCTTTATACCAAATGATTAAATATTTTTTATTTATTTAACTAATAAACCCCAATTCCTTCCAATCCTCACAATTAAATAGTTTTCATAATTATTTAATTCCCTAATTTCTTCCAACTTGCACAAAGAATATTCCTTTTTCAAAAAAAGGATATTCCCTTTTCAAAATATCTTTTTCCTCTAAAATATCTAAAAAGCATATTCCCTCCACAATGAATATTCCTAAATTCAAATTCAAATTTGAATAGATATTTTCCCTCCAAAATATCTTTAACCTCCTTTCATGAAAATAGGGATATTTGGGCTCTCATTGAATTCCATCCATTGATCTTCATCCATCTCCTTGATCTCCTCTCATATGTCGATCTTGATCTTCAATCCCGATCATTGATCTGATATTTTTAAATTTATAAAATAACTCAATTTTCTTTCAATAATCATTCATAATCTCTATGTGCTTGAATTTTAATTCATTCACAATCTTCATGAGCTTGAGAAATCCATTTTTTTGAGCTAATTGTGAGTCATAATTGTCACTTTGAACTTTTCAATCATTGGAAAGTTCTTAATAGAGCCATCCACATTCACTTGAAGCACAATCCCCCAATGGGATTCAAGGTTTTCTTCATTTTTACTTCAATTGCTTTGAATTATGTGTTTCTATGCTTTGAACTAAATTATTTTTGACATTTTCTAACCAATTTCAGTGATTATGGGCTTATATTCAACTAGTATTTGATGGGTTCTTAGTGTTTTTGTGTTCTGATCCTTCTTATCATGCTTTATAACTAACCCATATTTCCCCCTATGATAGAACCAATATGGTCCTTGTAACTCGATTTGACATTGCACTAGTCCACAAAGAAGATACCTCCCAAGGGTTGGGGAGTCCACAAGAGGCTCCAACATGTAAGATAAATTATACAAGGGGTGAAGGGGAAGGTAAACTATACATATTGTCCATGCCAAGACCACATGGAGAACCCCAAAATGACCCATCAACAATGAGGTCCTCAATATCAAACACACTAAGGAGCACAAAAGGAAATTAACAACTTCAATATTCAATTTTGCATGTTTTCTAAACTTTAGATTCATTTTAAACCCAATTGAAGTGTTCTCTACACTCATTTTATCTACAATCACAAAAATATAAAAGAACATACAAAATGACAAGCATGTTTTAATCAAACATTGAATCATGTAAAAGCATCCATAGTACTAATACCAATGATGTGGTTGGTTTACAATCACTCCACTTAGGAGGTTCTAATGAAATATTACAATTTGAATAGAGGACTCAAATTTCATTCAATTATTGTTTACAAAATATTACAATAATTAAGTAAATGAATGGTGAAGCCTTTACAAACTTTATCATGATCCCAAAGCTCTTCCAAAGATCCTCAAATCCTCAATGGTGGTTCCACACCACCCAACCATGTGGTACTATTAGGTCCACCCTAGCATGATAGGAGATAGTCACATGGGCCACAATACACTCACACCAAACACATGAGAGTAAGGTTTACTCACACAAAAAATATGGAGCATACACATCATACAAGAATCACTCAAATAGTTCATCACATGATGGATAAGCATAGATACAATAATTATGCACAAACACCAATGGCCCAAGGATGAGATGCTAGAGAGGAGGTAGGGAGTCTAATAAAAATAACCTATGGTATTGGATAAGTAGAGTTGGGTATGCATTAACTCACCCATGTGAAGAACCCAACTAGAAAGGACTAGCACTCCCCAAGTTGGCATGACTTTTATTCTCATATTGAGCCTATAAGAGTGCTCTAGATATGCTAAAGAATTATTATCTTGGTTCATTTTAATCACCCTGTGAAATTTTAGTTACCACCTCTTAAGGAAAAATTTGCATGAGATATTCTCAGGCCACTTTGGACCTCGACAAATTTCTAGAGCCACTCCCCAATGACTCTCTAATACCTCAATCTTAGGTCTTTCACAACTAAACACATTTGAGTGTGGCATGAAAAGTAAGGCACAAAACTTGGAACACTTTTTTTGAACATGATTCTAAATTGATCACCACGAAAATCCATGGGGGAGACATGAATTCCCTCATTCCAAATCATCCAAATCAACTTTAAAAGTAAAAAATTTCTAAATATTTTTTAATACAAAAACTAGAAAATTTATGCAAACTCCATTAATGGAAGGTCAAATTTCTCATTTTTAAAATTAACAACTTCCAAAAATGAAAAGTTCCCTTTTAGTTAAAAAATGAACAACACTTATTTTATGAAATAAAATTCAAATTCTAAGATATTTTAAAAAAATTAACATGGTGAGGGCACAAAATGACATTTAAAAAATAAATAAAAATAATTTAAAAATACTCTAATTTTTCCAAATTTCAAACTAAAAGGGAAGTCATATGCTCCCTTAAGGGTGAGCATGTCATTTGATATGAAAAAAGAGCTTAGTAAACAAAGAGAAGAAATAAAATTACCTCAATTGTAATCAAACCGAAAATGATGAAATCATGTAGTTTCTCCCAAATTGATGGAGTTGAGTCTACAACACACCAATTGCTCCCAAATTCATGAATTAAATCCAAAGCCACACCCAAGCTCCCATAGTCCACAAGTAGAAAAATCCAAAGAATTAAAAAAATTCAAGAAAGTGGTTTTGGAGAGTTTTTTTTAAATATGAATGAATGAAAATAAATACTTATTCTTTTTCTCTTAACCTTTTTTAGTTTATATCTATTTTCCTATATTTTTATTTTCACATTCTTTTTCCAAAATGCAATTGATCAAAATAAAATATTCCACATCAATTCATTTGCACTATATTTAACAAAATGATTAAATCAATCATATCATTCACAACCTAAAGGAATATCTTGAACATAACTAACTCAAATTCTTTTTTCCCTTTTCTTGAAACACATGAAAATTTCACTAGATAATATGCAATAATTTAAATCCTAGAAATCCTTATACATGCAATAAGGAAATTAGACCATTAATTAAATAATGTAATTACTGGTAACTCACAACATGGATGGACTCTAGGATCACCTCTAATTTGGATTTCGGTTAACACGAGGTCAAATATGACACATCTCGTACTCGATTTGAGTATGATTGGGTAATAACAATAGGATGACTTAGTGTGACATCTACAAATATCACTGTTGGGAATAACTCAGACCTGCATAATTAGGTGGAGAAATAACCTTGTACTTGTACCCACTCAATGTACATGTTAAGCATATAACATCATTACCCAATGGGGTACATCATATAAAATATAAGCCAATACATATGCATGTCATACAATCATGATAACATTTTTTACATCATGAATAGTAATATGTATATCCATGAAGTAAAGGATTATGATAAACTAGGCATATAAAGCATAAAACATGCATCTAGAGGAATATTGCAACAATAAAATACATCAAGTCCTTGCAAGGAACTTGAAAAAATACCATACACACATCTCGATGTATACAAAAATCAATCGACATGTTGAGGAAAATCATCTTGAAACATATAGGTGGTCTAAATAGACCAAACAAAGAAAGCACGACATTCACCACAATAATATCAATAAAAAGGTGAAGTTGAAACACTAATAATAACCCAAAGAAACAAGCACAATAATGACATATGCATCTCCTAATACATAGTTATAACACATTGTCGAGATAAGGACATCTAAAGGCTACAAACAAGACATTACAACATATCTCATTTTATAATTATTTTCTAATATTTAGAGGGTCAATCAAGGGAACATTGAAGTAGCTATAGTCTTGCTATGAGGTCCTTTGAAGCATTTTTGAATGAGTTATTGTTGTTAGAATGTTATTCGCCTCTAGCTCCAATAATTTGTTAACAAGTTTTTAATGTTATTCCAAAGGTCATGAGCTCTTGTCCTAAGATTTAAAAAAAAAATCAGGAGTTTAATAATTTATCTCGAAGGTAAAAATATAATAATTGTCATTGGTTTATATTATAGGCCTTTAAGTCATGTTTTTATCTTCTAGGAATGTTTTAGCAATGGTAAGAGTTTAAAATGCCTTGAATTTGTTAAAAAAAATCATTTTCAAGTGTTGAAAAGCTTTAATATTTTCAAGGCTACATGCATGCTTTAAAGAAAATCCATGTTTAAAAGGAGTTTGAGTCATAATAAAACTAGGTTGTGATTTGGTGCAGGGGCATCAGGAGCCTCATAAGTATTCATTTTTGTTACTTTTGGGTTTTGAGTTCTTTGAGTATTTTGGGGTCTAATAAGGTCATTTATGACCATTTGGGATCATGTTGATCCATTTTGGAGTTTTATAGGATCTTTGGTTTAAAATTGTAAAATTTGTCATGTTGCTCAAAAAGTTGTCAAGCAACTTTGGAAAGGTGTCAAAAATCAAGAAACAGTTACATGTAAATCAAGAAATTGTTACAAAACAATTTGGATTAGTTGGAAGTGTATGAATACACCCTCAAAAGTTGGATTGAGTGTTGGACAAAATGACTTTGAAGTTTTGGTGAATGAAAGCAAGTTTTTTATGTGTTTTTCTAACATTACAAACCTATTATTTCACTTTGTATGGATTGTACGGTCCATATGTTGGCTTGCAACCAATTGTATTGTGTTGGCATATGAATCTAATTTAATTTAATTTTGACTGCATCAATTTTCATTAAGTATTGAGTGAGTTATTGCATTTTCTCTAAAAACTGGTTGAAACCCTACCTAGGGTAACCAGTGAGCAAAATAATCATGTAGCTCAGCCTTCCACTGGTGGAAAATCACCGCGATGGGTGGAAAGGTTTGTAAATATGTCTTTTACCTTGTTTCAAGTTTGCAGGGGCCCAAGAAAAGGTTTGCATGTGCTTTGAGTCAATAGAAAGTTTGATATCTAGATGTATCAAACTGTGTAGCAGCAAAGCAAGGAAGAATATGAGAATCAAGGTATAAAAATTGTTTGTTAGTCATTGGAAATAGTAGAGGGATGTAGGGAGAGGTTATGTAGACCTAAACCAAGAGTCTTGAACATTTTTGAAGGATTGATATTAAGTTTGTTATGACTATCCCAAGATGACAGATTATGCATTCTAGGATACAAGAGTTGTAAACCATGAATTGTTACATTGTTGGGCCATCACATAGGAGTTGTTGGAATCATGTAAGCCTCATGACAAGCCTTCCAAGGTATCTACATTTTCCCAAGATTTTTGGATCAAAGTACCAAAGGAATTCAATGCTAGGGTCTAAAGAAGTGCACCTAGGAGCAGCAATTAAGAAGGTTTAGGAGCACCTTGTTATTTGGGTTTGTGGCCAATTATAAGGTCCTTCCTCTGCATCAAATTGGTATTAGAGCAAGGAAGATCAGTAAGAGGTCACAAATAAGTTGATTTTGAAGACTGGCCAAGATTCCTCCAAGGGTGAATGTGGAAAGAATAATCAGAGAGGTGAGATACTCTCTTGCCCCAAAATTGAGAACCATAAGGGAAAGCCTTGATGCAAGACTCACATTAGTTGAGACCAACTAGAGAAGAGGAGTGGTCACAGGAGATTTGAGTGACCAAGAAGAAGAATAAGCGGGTGAAAATGCACCACAATAAGAACATGAAGAAGAAAGAGATGTTGAAGAGAAGAGGTTGGAGAGATTGCTAAAGGAAATTAAGAATGATGGTTCCAAGGTAAAAATAGAACTTCCAGTATATTCAGGAAGTCTGAATGGAGAAAAACTCCTAGATTGGATAGGAGAATTAGAAAAGTATTTTGAGTTTGAGGAGATACTTGAGGGGTAGCAAGTGAAATTGGAAAGAACAAAACTAAAAGGACATGCACCCCTATGGTGGGATTATGTACAAGAAGAGAGTAAGAAGAAAGGAAAACCAAAGATTACATCTTGGGATAGAATGGTTGCAAAATTGAAAGGTAAATTCCTATCTAGTGATTATGCCATTTAGTTATATAGAAGGTTACAAAATTTCAAGCAAAAAGACATGGACATGAAAACATACACATAAGAGTTCTACAAACTAAGCATAAGATCAAGCCACATGGAAGAAGATGCTGAAAAATTTGCAAGGTATTTGAATGGGCTAAAGTATAGCCTACAAGATGAACTAAGTATCACAATTCCAAGAATCGTAGAAGAGTGCTATTAGTTGGCCATAAAGGCTAATTACAAGTTGAGGAGATAAGAGAAGCAAAGTAGAGGTAGGGGAATGAAATATTTTAGAGGAAGAGGGACTTTTTCTAGTAGAGGAAAGTCTCAAAGGTCTCAAGGAGAGACAAGTAACTCACATGAATAAACATTAGATTCAAGGGGAAGCTTTAGAGGAAGAAGACCAAATTTTAGAGGCAGATTTGGAAATAGAGGATGCTCAAGTGGATTCACTAGAAAGTGTTACAAATGCAATAAATTTACAGGCCATCAAGCATGGAAATTCCCTGAGGAGAATTCATCTACTTCTTTTAAAGGTGAGAGGATAAATTAGATTGCACAAGGTGGAGATGATGCTGAAAGTGTTAATTCCCCATCACAAAATGCAAAACCAGAATTTGGAGAGTCCTTATTGATGAGAAGAACCTTGATAAAAGTGCCCATGGAGAAGGAACCACCTCAAAGAAAGTCACTCTTTAGGACTACATGCAAATTCCAAGGTAAATGTTGTAAATTTTTCATTGATTTGGGAAGTACTAGCAATTTGGTTTCAGTTGAAATGGTAGAGAAGTTAAAGTTGAAAAGATTGCCTCATGCTACTCCATATAAGGTTTCTTGGTTAAACAAAGGGTAGCAAGTGTTGATGAATGAAAATTTTTGGGTATAATTACATATAAGGGGTTATAAGGACAAGGTCTTATGTGACATCATCCCTATGGATGTTTGTCATGTGCTTCTTGGTAGACCATGGAAATATGGTAGAAATTCCAAACATGATGGGAGAAAGAAAACATATGTCATAGAGAAGGATGGAATCTCATATACTCTATCATTGAAAGATGAAAATAAAACACCACAAGTGAAATATAATTTGATGTTGGTAGGAAAGAAGGAATTCATAAAGGCCATGGAAGAGGATAATATGGGTTTTTCCATCATAGTCAAGCATAGGTCTGTTGTGACAACAACAAAGAAAGAAGAGTTGCCTTTGGAAATTCAAAACTTGCTAAAGAAGTATGGTGATATAGTAGTGGATGAAATCCAAAACACCTTGCCTCCTATGAGGGATATTATTCACCACATTGATTTCATACCAGGGGCTAGTTTTCCTAAGAAGGCAACATATAAGATGACACCACAGTAGAATGAGGAGATTAAGAGACAAGCCCAAGAATTGTTTGATAAGGGGCTAATCAAAGAAAGCATTAGTCCTTGTTCGGTTCCCACTATCCTAGCACCAAGAAGGGAGGTGAATGGAGGATGTGCACTTATTCTAGGGCCATCAATAAGATTAAAATCAGATATAGGTTCCCCATTCCATGGATAGAAGACTTGATGGACTGTCTAGGTGGAGCATGCTACTTTTCCAAAATAGACCTCAAGAGTGGGTATCACCAAATCAGGATCAAACCATGGGATGAATGGAAAAAAAAATTTAAGACAAATGAAGGGCTTTATTAGTGGCTTGTGATTCCTTTTCATCTCTCAATTGCACCCAACACCTTCATGAGTTTGATGAATGAAGTTCTCAATCCTTTTATTGGTAAGTTTGTAGTGGTTTATCTTGAAGACATTCTTGTTTTCAGTAAAACTAAGGAAGAGAATTTGCACCATTTGGATTTGGTTTTAAGAAGATTGAATGAAGAGAAACTAATGATTAATTTGAAGAAATGCTAGTTTATGAAGATAGAGTTGGTATATCTTGGTTTTGTGGTTACAAAAGGCACCTTGAAAATGGATCCAAGCAAGGTTGAAGCTATTCTAAGTTGGTGTCCACCCAAATTAGTTGTTGAGGTAAGAAGTTTCCATGGTTTGGAAAGTTTTTATAGGAATTTTATTAAGGGTTTCATTCATGTTTATGCTCCAATCATTGATACCATAAAGGGGGATAAGAGAAAGAAGTTTGTTTGGACTAGTGAGGCTGAAAAGAGTTTTGAGTATTTGAAAAAGAGGGTAGAGAGCAGCCCATATTAGCCTTAATATATTTCAATAAGGTGTTTACTATTGAGTGTGATGCAAGTAGCTATGCCATAGGGGTGGTGTTGAGTCAAGAGGGCAAGCCCATTGCCTTCTTTAGTGAAAAACTTAATGAGACTAAGAATAAATACTCTTCCTATGACCTAGAGATGTATGCTTTGGTTCAATCCTTGAAAAAGTGGAGACATTACCTACTTCCCAAAGAGTTCATAGTCTATACTGATAACCATGGCCTCCAATTTTTGAATAGTCATGAGAAAATTATTCATAGGCATGTTAAATGGGTGGAATATTTGCAAGGTTTTACTTTCACCATTAAACACAAGAAGGGGCAGTCCAATAAAGTAGCAGTTGTACTTTGAGTAGAAGGTCTCTAATAGTGCAGGAAATTTAGTTGCAAAGTGTGGGAATTGAATCCTTGAAAGGTGTGTATCTTGAAGATGCAGATTTCAAAGACACATATGCATATTGTAAGCAACCTTGTAGCAACAATAATGATAAGTGGCTTTATTTTCTAATTCAATATGATTTTTTGTTCAAGGGAACACAACTTTGTGTCCCTAAGTGTTCAATGAGAGATAACTTGATAAAAGCGAAGCATAGTGGTATAGTCTTGTAGGTCATTTTGGTCTTGATAAGACCTTGGAGCAGTTAAGAAGACACTATTTTTGGCCTAAAATGCAAACTGATGTAAGGAAATTTGTTGAGAAATGTGTCAAAAGGAAAAAAAGGAGTAGCACAAATGCAAGTTTGTATCAGTCTATTCCTATTCCAAATAGGCCTTGGGAGTCTATAAGTATGGATTTTGTAATGGGTTTACCAAAAACACATAGAGGTTTTGATTCCATCTATGTTGTAGTAGACCGGTTCTCCAAGATGACACATTTCATCCCATGCAAGAGCAAGAATAATGCCTCTTATGTTGTAGGTTTTTTCTTCAAAGAAGTGGTAAGGATTCATGGTTTTCCTTTAAGTATTGTTTCAGATAGAGATAGTAAGTTTGTTGGGATTTTTTGGAGAACTTTGTGGAAGAAACTTGGCACTAACCTTAGTTTCAATTTTTGCCATCACCCTCAAACTAATGGGAAAACTGAGGTGGTTAATAGGAGCCTTGGTAACCTATTAATATGTCTCACCAAAGAGCATTCTACTCAATGGGATATGATCTTGCCTCAAGAAGAATTTGCATATAATGATTCGGTGAATAAAAGTGTGGGTAAGAGTCCTTTTGAAGCTATTTATGGTTTGCAGCCTAGAGGAGTCTTTGAATTAAGGAATACTAGTGGAATGGAGAGGATGAGTGATGAGGGTGAAAAATTTGTTGTGGCTATGAAAGAGATTCACCAATAGGTCAAGGATCACCTATAAAGAAGTGTTGACAAATATAAGAAAAGGGTTGATGCACACCAGAGAGAAGTCAATTTAAAAGTTGGAGATTTGGTTCTATCCCATCTCTGAAATAAGAGATTTCCCAAGGGATAATACTCCAAATTGTAGATGAAGAAGATTGGACCTTGTAGGGTTGTTCACAAGTTTGGTCCCAATGCATATGAGATTTAATTACCAAGTGGGATTCACATTTCACCTATATTTAATGTATCTGACTTGTATCCTTTCAAAGGGGATGTTTTTGCAGGTAATGAAGTAGGTTCCCAAGCATTTGCAGATGATGAATGGTTCCAAGACCTCCCACCCAACAAACCTCTAGAGTTGGAGTGCATCCTTGATACCAAGGAACTCAAGAAGATAATAAATACAACATATCTTCAATATTTGGTCAAGTGGAGGGGTATTCCTATGGAAGATGCTACTTGGATGTTTGAATATGATATTATCAAACATTTATATACTATTTCAAACCTACACTCAAGTGGGACTTGAGTTTTTCTTCCCCTTGGGTGTATGGTGCAAGGGCATCAAGAGCCCCATAAGCATACCTTTTTGTTAATTTTGGGTTTTGAGTTGTTTGAGTATTTTGGAGTCTAATAAGGTAATTTATGACCATTTTGGATCATGTTGATCCATTTTGGAGTGTTATAGGATCTTTGGTTTAAAATTGTAAAAGTTGTCATGTTGCTCAAAAAGTTGTCAAGCAACTTTGGAAAGGTGTCAAAAATAAAGAAACAATTACATGTAAATCAAGAAATGGTTAAAAAATAGTTGGGATTAGTTGGAAGTGTATGAATACACCCTCAAAAGTTGTATTGAGTGTTGGACAAACTGATTTTGAAGTTTTGGTGAATGAAAGCAAGCTTTTTCTATGTTTTTCTAACATTACAAACCTGTTCTTTCACTTTGTACGGACTGTACAATCCATATGTTGGCCTATAACCAATTTTATTGTGTTGGCATATGAATCTACTTTAATTTTCTTTTGGTTGCATCAATTTTCATTAAGTATTAAGTGAGTTATTGCATTTTCTCTGAAAACTGGTCGAAACCCTACCTAGGGTAACTAGTGAGAAAAATAATCATGTAGCTCGGCCTTCCACTGGTGGAAAATCACCACGATGGGTGGAAAGGTCTGTAAATATGTATTTTACCTTGTTTCAAGTTTGCAGGGGCCCAAGAAAAGGTTTTCACATGCTTTGAGTCAATAGAAAGTATGATATCTGGATGTATCAGATGTGTAGTAGTAGAGCAAGGAAGAATATGCAAATCAAGGTCTAAAAATTGTTTGTTAGTCATTGTAAATAATAGAAGGATATAGGGAGAGGTCATGCAGACCTAAACCAAGACTCTTAAACATTTTTGAAGGATTGATATTAAGCTTGTTATGACTGTCCCAAGAGGACACATTATGCAGTCTAGGATACAAGAGTTGTAAACCCTGAATTTTTGCATTGTTGGGTCATCACATAGGAGTTGTTGGAATCATGTAAGCCTCATGACAATTCTTCCAAGGTATCTACATTTTCCCAAGATTGTTGGATCAAATTCCCAAAGGAATTCAATGCTAGGGTCTAAAGAAGTGCACCTAGGAGCAACAATGAAGAAGGTATAGGAAAACCTTGTTATTTGGGTTTGTGGTCAATTAGAATGTCCTTCATCTGCATCACGATTCTAGGTTTTCTATCATTTTATCTTTCTTTACATGAGTTTACAGTATTTTCAAAGGTAGCTAGTATTGTTTCAAAGAGAGTTACCATGGTGGATTTTGATGGTCTAATAGCCTTGGAATTCAATTTCAATATCGGGATAAATTCAAAGTTTGTATTCATTTTCTTTCTAATTTTCAACATCATGAAGTCACTATTGCAAGATAGTTTGACATATGGATACATCCATGACAATAGGGATAGTATTGGAAATGATTATTCATTCCTTGATGAATAATATTTGTCTACCCATGCAAAAGTACACCTGTGAAAGTTGTGAAGAAGCTTGGACAAAGAAATAACATTTTTGAGGGTTTCCAAAGAAGTTAATTCATTCACCTTATCAACATAAAATGGTGAAATCATTCCTTCGTGAATTCATGCACAAGGATTGTGAAGACAAGAAACAGGGTAAGTCAGATAGTTTAAGACTTGAAGGCTAATCCCAATGGTTAGTATAGGACAAATTCTTACAAGCACAAAATAATTGAAAAACAAGGAAGTCTTCATGAGATGATAGTAATAGCCAAGGTTTTTTGTATGTTGACAGAGGTAGTCATGCCTTTCCTCTTCTATGCAAGGTCACGAGTCAGTAAAACTACAAAATATATACTAGTTATAATGATTTTAATGCATGTTCTATGGTTATTTTTTTCAAATGTCTATCAAAGGGTGATGTAGAATTCCTTGTAAAACATATTAGAAAGAATGAGCTTGAGAATTTGTGGCAGCATGTTTGGAGGAGGTTCCACATTTCAAGTAAAAGGTGATTTAATAGAGAAGCATGTTGACCTTGGGTTCACTTTTGTTTTAAAAAAGGGCCCCACTAAAATGGAGAAGAAAGTTGGGGAAGCTGAAGATTGGTATGCTTTGAGACAATCTGGTGGCTTAATATTTTCAAGGTATGACACAAATGACACTCAAATTTTCTCATCCATTTGGAATTTCATTTCAACCTAGTTTATTATCTAAAGAATATGAAGGATATAAATTCATCAAGATAGTGACAATGCAAGGAATTATTGCCTAGTATATTGTACCAAACCCATGCCCCATACATCTAAATTTTCAGACACCTGTAGCAATTGATTAGTTTCAGTCTACTAAGAGATGCATGGTAAAGACAATCATGCAAGTTTAGAATTATAAAACACAATCATGATATAATACAGTTACAACCGTGAACAAATTTTAAGGTTAAAAATTAAGGAGCCATGTATATAAGGGAGCTTTGTTAAACCCTTGTTTGTTGTCCTACACACAAAAATGAACCATACGAGTTTTTCTTTCAATGAGAGGGTAGGTATGTGAGTTTTATTTTTTTTAGGAGTAAAGTCTATTATTTTATTAAAAACCCTTGCATTATCACTGTCATAGGAGAGTGCCATGAAGAATGTTGTTTGGATGATGATTTTCTTATGTTGTGTTGGGAAATATATCCATGAAATTTTTCATGAGGTTATGTTGTCCATGAATATCAAAACTATCAAAAATATGCTAGGAATTTTTGCCACTATAATCACTTGAATCTTTGTAATAAGCCATTGTTTTCTCCTAGATTTGCACCCTGTTGAATGAAAAATTCAACAATCCAGTGAAACATGGGAATGATTCAAAGGTGTGGGTACCTCAAATGGGACCAAAGCTCCATAGAAGGTCGGCTTCCTCTTTGTTGAATCACCTAAACTAAAGCTTTTATAGAGAAAAAGGAGAAGGAATGCATAAACTGAAAAAATTGATCCTATGGTGATGCACCAAACAAAATAGGACTATGAAACTCAGCCTATAAACACTTGTTTGCAATGACAAGAGAAATGAACTTACACAACTTGTTTTTGTATGCTCTTACATAAATATTTCAAAAGGAGGCCTCAGTGCATGAACCTCTAAAAGGAAAACAAGTTCACAATTAGAGAAGTCACATACATGTTTAAGACATAGATTGCAACTTGCATGAACAAAATTTTGCAAAGAAGGTATAAAATAAGAGACAAAGTCACAAGGAAGTTAAAAACACTTCACATATAACCTGATCAATCATTTGAAAATACACAACACTGTTAGAACAAGAAGGCAAAAATTTCATATCAATAACACCCAAGGCTTTCACTGTATTTCATATCCAACGTGAGTTACAAAGTATGTTTTATTTTCCATAAAGGACTCACAAAAGTCACAAAGCAGAAAATAACAAGTAAGAACTGATTACAAAGAAGTCACTCAAGTGACTATATCTAACTCTCAACCAAACTCCATCAAAATAGCACTTGGAATCTTCTTGGGTCGGATGCACCAATAAATCCTAAAATATAGCATGCATATCCACTCCAAAAGGCTTCCACAATGTAGAAAAAGTCAATGCATGACTAAATCTACCATAAAAGCTTGCAAAAAAAACTCCAAGATACTCTCTCAAGCTCATAAAAGTCCAAAAAAACTCCTAAATCTCCTCCATATTCATAGAAAATGTTGGATAAATTCCTTCAAACTCCTTCCTAGATGCTTTCAAATCATAAATTCAAGCATATATCCTGAATTGAATGGCTCACTTTGTTATGCATTGAAAATTTCTTAAATTTTTTACTTTGCATTGAAAATAGTATTTAAATTAAGTGATTTATAAACTCACTTTAATTTAAATACTTTACATTTAACAAAGAAAATGCAAAAGAAAACATTTAAGATAACATTGACCCCCTTAAATATTTCGAAGGCTTTTACAATGAAAAATTGCAAAGGCATGAAATACATAACTTTATCTACGGGCTCAATAGCTTATATTATATATATTTTTTAAAACTTGGCAAAAAAAATGCCCAAATTCCTACTGGAATTTGTATTAGGGTTACAAACCCTAAACAAAACAAAATAAAAATGAAATATTCATTTCATTTGTTATTTGAAGCTTCTAGAGGAACTGCTTGACTACACCGACATAGGGTTTAGATGGAGGTCTGTGGAGGATCTCTCATGGCGGATTATGGAAAAATAGAGGTTTCCTTCATAAATCTTGTGCCAAAAAAGCAACATCGACCTTGGGTAAGCTTTCTACTAGGAAAAATGCACCATTCTTCAGTCATTATCTGCAAATAATTGTTGTGTTGAGATTTCCCCAACTGAAAATGATGAAGACATTTCAATTTATCTGTACGTTTTCTATGCTTGTTGCTTTTATTATGCAAAATATGAAGATTTTAAACAAAAGACACAAGCCATGTCTTCTCCACTTTACTGTCTTGGCCGAGGGTTTCATAATTTGTTTGAGGGAAATTTGCTATAATAAGATTGTGCAAGATTATAATATAAATGAGATTCTATGAGAGGATGGATGGCTGAAGTAAGAGCTATCTCATTCAATGTTCCACAAGAAAATGTTGTCTTGTGAAGGAAATAGTTTGTAAAATGATTCAATGTCATTGCATAGTACGGGTATAATTCAAAGTCTCCACATTTGCTGTTTGAATACAAAACAACACTAACTTGGTAAAAGAAACTAAGGTTACTACCCCTATGAGCATCACTATTGATAGAAACCTTTCTTTATGATTGCATTGACTATTCTTTTAGCAAAAGTCCTCTTTTTGTATCCTGCCTACTGATCTCTTATTCATGCACTAGTTAAACAAACTTATTTATACCCTCATTATCGATACATGTACCATGTTGAAAGGCATCTTACTATTGGATGACTTGTTATGGTTGTTACCCCTTTAATGTGAAATAGGAATTACTATTTAATATTCATGAAGGTTGTAGTTAGATATCTTGCACTATCAGCATACTACACATGTGTTATGCTCTATAAACTCCACCCATCTTCCAGACTAAAGGCTATAAGTAATTCCCAAGCTCCTCATGCTATCCAAAGCTTGATCATAGGGGAAATTAGATTTTAGTTTTCTTGAGTCTTAGGATTGTCCCAACCATTGTGTTTTTCTTTGACTCACTATACATGCATGACAACCATGAATGACTACCCCCACTATTCCTGATCACTATGTTGTTATTGTAGTTATTGTGTTGTTGTCCATTATAATCACTATCTATGATAGTCATTTTCATGATTTTTCTTCATCTTGACAATGTTGTCCTTTGCTGTTATGTTGAAATTCATCACCGCCTCTTTGACATTCCCCATTCTACTCTTCCATTGATATGCAATAATATCTTGTGCACAACAAATCCATAGATGCAATTGAAGGTGATACCATGAACATAGATGGGTTTTTGAAATAACTCAAATGTAGATATATTAGCACTCAAAATCTGGATGCCTTCATTTTCAACACCTTTCTTTCCCAAATTTCTACAGGATGTATGCTTCTCTAACTCATTAAACAATGCATCATCCTTGTATGCAACCTGTCATGCATCTTCTCTATGTTACATTTCTATTTTTTACATCTTAATTTTAAGGACTATGAGATACCTATCATCATACTTCATGGCACCCTTTGCTATAGCTGCTCCATTACTTGATCACTCAAAATGCTTTCTTGTTCTTCATAACACTGTCTTGTATAGTAGTTTCCCCTATCATCTTGGTTTCTCATGAAACAATGAAAATTGCGTACACATTGTGACCCCTGTTATTTCTTGAGAAGCTTGTTTATTGAGCACACAAACCTACAGTGACCTTGTACATATGAATTACTTTATTGTTGAATAATCATTTGACGCTTTCATTATACTTAGTTACTGTAGTAGAGTTGTATTTGAATTCCTTTCACTTTTGCAACTAATTGTATTATCCTGAGAGCACATTTTGTATTTAAATCTTAAATGTAGAGAATTAGATACACTATGTACCCTGTACTCTGATAATTGTATGCATTGTCATGATTCCATTTTATTAATGAATATGAAGCTTCACTACACATTGAGCTTTGTACAAATTGCTTTCCTTATTCACATTTTTTGTGCTTCCTTGGATCAAGTTGATCCCTACAATCTGCTTCATTCATTTATTATTAAATTCATCCTCTCTTCTGATTTTCTTAAGCAAGTATATGTCACTTAAGACAATGAAAAATGACTCACTATCATAATTGATGTATGCTTGATTGAGTAGGTTAGTAAGAGATGAATTATCTGATGAGTGTCTTTCAATATCTCTTTGAAACATAACAAAGCAGCATTCCGAGCTCAACCCTTGTGGGAGCCACATTTACCCCACATGCTGAAATTTGATGAAACAATAACATTACTTTTCTTGTATCTGCACATGAAGCAAACAAGTTAGAAAAACATGTGCATATGAATGATGTATTTAATGGTCCTATTGTTTCCTTGGAAATTTACAGTTTGCATGCTTATTTAATGCACTTGAGAATCAATTTATACGTTCATGGGTGCATGTACATGTAATGTGAGAGACCTTCATTTCTTAGAGCACTACTCTAACATCATTATAATTGCTAGATGCAAGGACTAGGATCAAGGAGCTAAGGAGGACACAAGATAGCTCAAGGTAGGAGACAAAGCAAGACAACATACACCGAACTGGTCATCAGGCAATGATTGGCCTCTTCCCTTATATGTGCATTATGTTTTCTTTATCCATCAATGCATAAACTTTTATTCATTTCATTGAATAAGTTAGTCTCACTGCTTGTGTGAGACAAATATGCACTTTTGTATCAATAAAGATTACTTTTCAGAAATATTTGTTCAAATATTTTCTATGTTGCATGCACTTGGATAAATGCAATGATCTGTTACTATAATCTTGTAATCTTTCTGATTTTTTTGTTTATACAATTGAATGCAATATAGGAAAGATAAATATGAAATGTACCTCTCTTTTAGTTTTCAAATTATTTAGCTCAATCAACTTTAACAACCACATAATGAACCTTGTCATGATATCCTTAGCAAGAGTATGCTCTTCAATGAAATTCCATTCAAAAGTATTTAGAATGTTAGGGTCATCAGGGAGTTTTGAGTGTTATTTCAATCAATAAAACAATGTCTTCTATCCTATTATTTCGGATACTTAGGATTTTTAGCATTCATGTTGAGTAAAGACAAAAGATACAAGAGAAATGACAATTAGAGAGCCAATGTTAGATCAAAAAAGGTTAGAAAGGAAGAATTCATGCTAATGTTAATAATTTATGAACTGATGGATTTGATGCCAGGAAAATTGTAGAATCCATTAGAGGTATGTGCCAGAGTCAAAGAAGGTATATTGTTGATGAAGTTCTATTCTATAGCTTCTGGCATTTGAAAATCATTTTCTAATAAGTACTGTAGAAAAATTTAGTCTTGAATACACAATTGCTAAATCTGAATGGCATCAAGAAAAAAGGTGTTCAAAAACCCCACAATGCATTATAAAGAGCATTCCTAAAGCATATTGATCATGATAGTAGTGTATAGGTGAGAATCATCAAAATGGTCCAAGAAACATAAGAAAGGAAAGGTTAAAAAGGATAGGCCTGAGATGAGATGCAAATAGTCCAAATACAAATACTAAGCTTAGTGTTATTCAATGAAAGAGAATGTTTCTAAATAAAACAACCTAAAATTTTGAGAATACAACTCATAGACATTGAATGGTGAAGGTGTTGACAATGGAAAGAACAAAATGCACAATGAGAATGATATGCCAGTCAAACCAAAGCATAGTTATAAAGATGATAGGGTTATAATGATAGCCATAAAAAGTGCAGTGAACTTTGAGATAGTTTCAAGAGACAAAGGCATAGTCCCTAAGAAAAAAGGCCAATACACAATGAAGCTTAAAGAGAAAAAAAATGGTGATCAAACGCTCAAAGATAAAGTGTTCATAATAACCTCTAGTAGTGGAAAAAGATAGGGTGTATCAAAGGATAAGTATGATAGTTACAAAGCTCATAGTGGCAATCATGAGGAAGGATATGAAATTATATAAGGATTAAGATATGGAAAAATCATGAAAGTTAAAAACAAGGACAACCATGACATCCTTAAGGTTTGAATAAGTGAATGATAAGACAATATAGAGAAACTACTAAAGAAGGGAAAATATTGAAGGGTTGTAATATCTTCAAGATAGTATTATAAAGAAATGACAATAAGGTATATGTCAACAAGTCACAGGGAAATTCAAGTAATGAATAGACTATAGGCTTGTTAAGTCCAAAGTACGGTGAGAATAAATAGTTGCAGGTCAAAGAAGATAGTGGCAAAAGACCACCAATAACAACGATGAAAGAGGTCACAAGTTGAATCAACA
The DNA here is from genome assembly GCA_007258455.2 of Sequoia sempervirens. Lineage (NCBI taxonomy): Eukaryota > Viridiplantae > Streptophyta > Pinopsida > Cupressales > Cupressaceae > Sequoia > Sequoia sempervirens. Next base: position 151,357,803 of record VDFB02281492.1, on the reverse strand, counting down.
ATATACAATTTAAAGGATACCCTACAATTCATGAAAGGGTATTCCAATGACCAACCATAGAGATCATGGAATCATTTGTTATGAAAAAGTTTAGAAGATAGTTGATAGTCTATAATAGTTGAAAGCATGAAGATGGAGGCACCATAAATGAATAACACATGTCAAAAGAATCCTTGAAGTTCTCCTACACCCTCCTAAGGAAATTGACTATTTCAAACTCTCATCCACATGCCCTATTAACATGTTTGAGGATTAATGAGAAGTTGGAGGAAATCTAGGAGGAGGTTGAATGAGATGTGTAACAAGTTGAGAGAATATAGGGTAATTTTGACAGTTTGGGGCATCTCCAAGCATCTAGGAGTTGTCTAAGGAGCCTTGGATAGTGGATAATGTCAAAGCATGAAGTTTTCTTCATTCAAAAACCTTTTTAGAACACTTTAGAGGGATGAAAAGTAGGGATGACTAATTTAGATGTCCAAGAGGGTTGGACCCAACCAACTAAAGAAAACACTTCTCTTTCCTTGCAACACATGTTCCTATTATCTAGAAATTTGTTGAGAAGCTTATAAGAAAGCATAAGGGCATATTTTAAGGAGTTCTTACTCTCTTAACTCTGTGTTGTAACTAGTTTTCAAAGTTCTTTCAAGTTGGAGCAGCTTTGTAACTCCATTTTCAAGCATGGACAACTATATGCAATAATTTTTGATCAATAAAGATAAGTTATTTTACCTTCTCATTGTTGTTCATTGTGTAAATCTCTTAAGATAGTTGATGTAATCTTGTGGTGATATCTTTTCCCCTTGTTTTTTCCTATTTCCTTTCCTTTGAGCAGAAAGTATGCATTTTTGTAGGTCATAACTTGTGTTAACTAGTTAAGAATAGAGTTTAATTTGTGATAGTATTCAAAGTTCCTTCTAAATACTATCTTTAATACATCAAACCTCGTTATGAAACACTTTTACAAAGACATACAAAATACTAAGTTGTGTATGTGTTGGATTTAAATTGTTGATCATTTTGTGTTTTCAAACTACAATATAGGCTTTGAAATCATTTTGGTGCATCACCTTATTAGTCTTAGGTTTTATTTTATGTTTCCTTTCACCTTTTTTCTCAACATGCAATAGTAGGATAGGTTAATTAGGTGAAGTCTCAAAGGGAACCAACCCTCTTTGGATGTTGATCTCCAGAATGCGAGTCCACACTCAAGGAGATCATCCCATGTTTCACAAGGTGGTTGAGTGATTCTATTATCTAAAAAATGGTGTACAATTTAGTGACAATTGTAAAATAAGTTTTATGTAAAAATCACTTCCAAGGCTACAAAATGATAAATTGATTGGATATTTTGTATTATCGAAGTGTAAGATCTAGGCCAAGGTAAATCACAATAAATTTTTAGCTAATTGTGATTTATTAATATGAAATTATTTTGTTCATACCATGGTATGGGCTTCAACAAGAGGCAAGGGAAGGAATCTAGTCACTCTAATAAAGACTCCAAAAAAATGATGTAATGTTAGAGGAAAGGGATATGATGAAGGGTACTATCTAAAACTCACAGCAATAACAAAGATTGCAAAACACAATGCAATAAGGAACAATATATTCTATCATCTCAATAATGAAATTGAATTATAATATGTAGAAGCTCACAACCTTCCCTTACAACGTGGGCTTTTTATTACAAAAAATATATGTAGCAATGGAGTCTTCAATCCTATGCTCAATCTGACAACATCTAGTTATGTAAACCTACAACTACTCAAAGTCAACTTATCACAATGAAAAGACATCAAAATATAGAAGTTTGTGAGTGAGAAAACCACTATGGTTTCCTAAAACAACATGCAATTACCACCTTGGAAAAACCATGCCCCATTTGAGGAAAAATCATAAAATAATAAAAAGGTTCTAAATGCTCACATAGCCTTCACATGGGTGCCTAAACCTTAACCAATAAAATTTGTTTCAACTATATGTTTCCTTAATCTATGATGGATCTGATGACGCCATGTAAGAACATGCACCAACATACAAGCTTGGGCACTCAACATGAAAATGCATGCAAATGAACATTCAAGAAAACACATGCAAAGTGATCCCCACCTAGAGATGGACCCCTAGGCTAGAATATTCCTCTGAGATGCTTTTGTAACCTTTACCAAAAAATTTCCTCCAAAATTACAATTACAAATCACCATATGAAAAAATTACAATATTTTAAAACTTGAAATTATTTAATTTCCCACACATTAGCCCTTATTGAAAATTAAAATAAAGGAAATAATATTTTTGGGTGATGTTCATTGCTAGTGTGCCTGGATGCTCCTGCATCAAACATGTTGGGTAGGAATTTTTTGATCATAGGCTCACAAGATGAAGTTGAATAGTAGAACTACTCTTTCAGTTGCAAGTAACTTGCAACATACTCCAATACTAAGATGGTACCTTGGAAAATTTTCTTTCTTCTTTTTTTTCAGCACTTTTCCAAAATGCTCGCCATCTTCCTCCCACAAATTTGCATCCTCTTCTTGCTTAATCTTGTGGACTCATGTCCACCATGAAACATCCTATACTACCAATGGTTCTCTCCTCTCCTCTTCCAATTACTCACTTCTCTTCTCTTCTCTTCTCTTCTCTCCTCTTTCGTGGGATCAATCCCACCACAGACCAACCACCTCCACCAAATCTTAGAGGCACAATCTCTCACAACTTCTGCATACAGATATGCAACATGTGTATTCCACTCTATCACTACACAATCCTCCTTCTCTAATTCTTTACTCATTTCAACATGCAAATTCATTGCAAATTAAACACTAAAAAACTCATTAAACTTTACCCCAACGACTTCTACTGTCATAAGTTCCTCTTCCTTTGTTGCAACTTGTCTTTCTTTTTCAAGTTTTACACCTTCAAGTTGATCCTCCATCACTGCTATAAACTTTAATTTTCTCTCTTCTTTCATGCCTCCAACAAGTCATGCTACAACTTTTCCTTTACCATCTTCTACATTCAACAACATTTCCTCCAATGGAAAATTTATTTCTACACTCCTTCCTTCTTTTTCCACAGCTGCAACTTGCAACTTCACCTTCATCATGCCTTCAAAAAGACATGTCTCAGCTACAAAATCTTTCATCTTTTCTTCTTTCTTCTTATTCTCATGTATGAGTATCTCTCCTTTAATGTCACATGGTTCACATTCTCCGACAACTTCTCTTTTACCTACAAATAAAATATTATAAGAAGGGTTATAAAAATTATGAGCCTCCAAAGACTCTTCTCCCTCATCATCTTCTCTTAACAAGCTTCCATACTTTTCCTCTTTAACCTTCTCATCAAATTTGAGGCCATTCATATTCATAATTTTAGATTTCAAACATTCTTCATATGCTAGATTTAATTTACTCATCCACTTGCTACTGTTGTAACTTGTGCTTCATTATCCTCTCCACTTGTGTGGGCTACCCCCACATGTTCATCCTTACATTCAACCCTTACCAAAGGGCTGCAACACTCTTTCTTTCTACTCTTCTTTTTGTTGTCCTCTTTCAGGAGAACGTTCTTATTCCCATATCTCTTTTCCAATACATCTACTTCATCCTGGAGCTTTTCAAATTCTTCATGGTGCTTCCTATTTTCCACTTCTTCCCAATATTTTTCAAAAAATGGAATTATCAAGGGTCTCCTTATGACCCATCCCATCCTTCCCAACACAACTATTTTGGTGCAATCTCTCATCACTTACATCTCATATTATGCAATCTTCATAGGGTCAACTCTCACTGTTCAAGACTTCTCTCTCATACTTGCAATAGTCCACATGAGCTCTTCTTCTTCACCATGCTTACTATATCCAACCACTAGTCCTAGCATATACTACCTTACATTCATCAATTTTCCTACACAATCAAGAACTCTAGCTCTAATACCACTGAAGAAGGGTACTCCCCTTACTATTTGAAACTCACAACAATAATAGAGATTGCATAATAAAATGCAAGAAGGAAAAATATATTCTATTATCTCAATAATGAAATGGAATTACAATAAGCATAAGCTCATATATTCCCTTATAGCATGGGATTTTGATTACAATTTTTTTGCAACAATGAAGTCTTCAATCCTATACTCAATCTGGCAACATTTGGATATGTAAACCTGCAACTCCTCAAAGCCAACTTCTCACAATGACAAGGCATCAATATATAGAAGTTTGTGAATGAGAAAATTATTGTGTTTTCCCAAAACATGTAATTACCACCTTGGAAAAACCACACCCCATTTGAGGAAAAATCATGAAATAAAAAAATTCTAAATGCTCACATAGCCTTCACATGGGTGCATAAACCTCAACCAATCAAACTTGGTCAATCTGGATGTTTCCTTTATCTCTGATGGCTCTAATGACTCCATGTAAGAACATGCACCAACATGCAAGCTTGGGCGCTCAACATGCACATGCATGCAAAGCATGTAAATGAACATGTAAGAACAAGCATGCAAAGTGGTCCCCACCTAGAAATGGATGCCTAGGCTAGAATATTCCCCCAAGATGCTTTTGTAACCTTTACCAAACTTAATTTTCCTCCAAAATTATAATCAAATCACCATATGGGAAAATTACAATAATTTAAAATTTAAAATTATTTAATTTTCTACACATTATCCCTTATTGAAAATTAAAATAAAGGAAATAATATTTTTGGGTGATGTTGATTGCTAGTCTACTCGGATGCCCCTACATCAAGATTGGGTAACCATTTAAGCTACTATAAAGGAAGAAAAAACCAATATTAAGGAGAAAATATTATCAAAAGTGGTAGATCAAGTGAAGGGATTACTAGGAAAGAAGGTCCTATGACAATGTTCAGATAAAATTTTTCTCTCCAAATCTCTAGAGACACTTAGTGGGTGGATTCACATTGTGATAATTGCAAAGAAAAATTTTCTTCTAGGAGGCATGCTTTTAGATTTGACTTATATTTGAAACAAGGATATCACTCTTATATTTCTATGGCTAGGCACTTCACACTAGAGATGCACAAGTTTAAGTTTAATGGAAAGGATCCAAATAATTGACTCTATCAAATATATTATATTTATTTGATCTTCATCAAGTTTCATGTCAACAAAAGGTAGCAATGGCATCATTATATGTAGAACTATATTACCTTGAATTAGCATTATTAGCTATGTGAAGAGGAGAAAAAAAGGACGCATTATTGCATGGCCTATTTTTTAAGAAGAAATCATGACACATTATGATGATAGTCTTATGGATACCTTTTTCAATTGGCTCACTAATGAAAACAAGAATAGTCAAGGATTATGCTTCACAATATTATAAATTATCTTTAAGAGTGAAAAATGTTACATATAAAATTTTGAACGATCTATATCTGGGGGGTCTAAATAACCACATCAAATATGAAGTATGCATGTTCATTCCAAGTTCTATATCTCAATCAATGATTTTGGAAAGACTAATAGAAGAAAAGTTTTACTAATAAAAGGGAGGAATTCCTCAGCAACAAATATTGGAGGACCATTGAGTAAAAGTATAGAGTTGTGTCACACTTTTGACCAAAAAAATGGTTTAGGATGACATAGCTTCACCCTAAATAGTTTCAAGTAGAAGGGTTTCACCCTAAAGAGTTTCAAGTGAAAGGGTTTTACCTGAAACTATAGGCACCTATTTGACATGAAGAGTTTTAGGTGAGACTATTCTTCTTAAAACCAATTAAAAAAATTAATTCAAAAGTTTGAAACATGCTACTTTTGTATGATTTTTTTTTATCAAAACCTTTTTGAGTGAAAGTGTTTTGGTTGAAATGTTTTTTTAAAAAAACTGTCTATGTGGTAGCCTAACCACTCTTTTGGGGAAAATTAGAAAAAACTCAAGTTTAACTCCATAGTTCTCCAAGCAAGTGAATTTTTATAAAGATCTATATATAAATTTTTGTAGAGATTGAAGTCAAGAATTAAAATATATATTTTTTGATATTTTGACTAATTTTATTATATTTATTTAAAATTTATTGCAAGTAGGTTAGTACAATCAAACATGAGGTGGATTAGTTTTTTTTTTAAAAAAAAATATATATGGTGTACTAGAGGAGAGATTCATCTCTGAGAGGGTATAATTTAAAAAAATGGATAAAATATTTGGACAAAAGTTTATGTCCCATGAAAAGTGTGATATTTTGATTAAGTTTGACTTTAAAAATTATTAAAAATTAAATATTCATCAAAAATTGATTTTTTTCATGCACTAGATTTTCAAGTTATATATGTGAAAAAAAATCAAGAAAAATAAATATTTTTCTCTATTTTTGTGACTTTCAATTGATTCACTTTCTTCAAAAAAATTCAACAAATGAATTCTTCTCTTAAATTTATAAGAAAATATGTGGAACTAATTTTTTAAATTTTTTAAAAAATTATAAGCATAAGCTACCTTAACAATTATACATTTCATAGGAGAGGGGGGAGAGTATTGAAAATGACATGCAAACCATGGATTTGGGTGTTGGGCCGAGTGTGCATACTCGGAGTAAAACTAAGAAATACAAAATGGTCCCTATGCAGGATGTGGAAGACATCATGGAAATGCATGATAGGCTAGCATCAAAGGACCTGGAAGCGGCGAGAATGCTCAAAGAACTTATTGTTAACAATTTTTTGCCACAGCTCGACTGGCGGAGCTAGCTGAACAATATTATATCATGAGTTGAAATTGCAGATTGAGTTTAAGTGTTGTTTGCATCTTTTATTGTTATTCATTGAGTGATAGTTGTGCATTTAAAGAAGAGATCCGAATCTCAGAGTGCTATTCAATGTTCCAAGAATTAAATGAAGTACATAATTGAGCATATAAACAACGAAGCATTTTTAATGCTTTCATTTATTTCATGAAAAGATTCATATTTACATAGTTTCATTTGATTGCAAGAATCAGAATGATATTACAACATTTGCATTGGAATGCATTTTCTTTTCAAATGAAAAGCATAAATTGAAATCAAATTTCCACACAAGCCGTGGATGTGGCTGTCATAATGTATCACTAATAGCACACTACACTGTTGAAGATGCGAAAAAGAAAATCACATAATTAAACGACATAATCATCATCGCCTGTTTTGGCCGATGGTTGACAATGAATGGTGCACCTTTGTCTTCTCAAACTCCGTTGACCTGTAAGAGAAAAGAGGGGGTATCAGTGGCTCCGATTATGAGTAACCTATATGAGTCACCCACAATAGTGTATCCTACTATTAATCATGCATTGAAACAATCAAAGAAGTGCAGAGGAAATGAGCTGAAGGAGAAATATCATGATCATCATATTTTGTTTTTTATGCTGACATTGTTTGTTTCCTTGTGCAGGTATAGGGAAAATCACAAAGCTGATAATTATTCGAAGACCAAGCATGTGGAGGAAAATAGGCTCCCACAAGGGTAGAGCTCGACATGCTGCCCTATTCATTACGAATGGGCTGATTTAAAGATTACATCATCATATTCATCAAAAGAAATGATATATAACTGAAAAAGTAAAGCATAGTTATCTATTGAGCTATTAAGCCAACTGTGCATTCATAACAATCAGGTTAATGTTTTCTAAAAGCTACAGGTGAACAGTGAGTTTAGTTCACTCAATTAATTCAGCTGAGTACACTATGTCAAACATTGCTGCATAGTTCACGATATAGTGTTATTTGTTGATCATAATCATATATGTCATGCAAATTTTGGTTCATCAGTCAAAGATAGTGAACAGGCATACATTATGCCTTAATAAATATTTTTGGTTTCAATATTCATCATGGAAGAGAGCAGATTTAAAGAACAGTTTATTAAATGGAACATAAAAATGCATGAAGAGTGTTAGGTTGAAGCCCAATAATGTGAAATAACAGACAATGCATTCAAGCAATAAACGAATAACCAGTTCCAGTTTGAATGGTAATATAAATACAACATCAGAGAATGTAATATGAAATGATTGTTCCAGAATGACAAATAAATGATAACAATTTCATTCTAGAAGGTGTTTTTGAGGTGTTAGTCATGCATAGGAACATATGAGTAAATGCATTCCAAAGAAGTACAAGGTTCCAACTAAAATATCTACATAAATTCAAGAGTAGAAAGAAAGAGTATGCTGTAAGAGAACATGTGAGTTTTCATTCAATGCAGTGTGCAGGGAGATACAAGAGGCACAGTCAGTTCACTTTTGCTGAAATGGTGCTTCAAATAGAGTTATGTATCAGTTTTGGCAGAGGACAACAATCAAGTGCAATGCCCATTCAAATACATCTGCAAGGGATTACAGGTATCAGACAGACAAGTGTGCACAGTTTTATCAAGAATTTGAACACATAAAAGTCATTTTCAGAATGAACAGATTATACATTGAGTAAGTAATCTACATAATCAAATTCAAAAGGAATCTTTGTGTGCAAGGAGAGTTCAGTGTTGATGACCTGGAGGATAAGTGTAAATGAGAAACCAAAGGAGTAATCGAGTTTTCAATACAATACAAATAGAATGTGTGTATGCAGAGTATTATATGCTCAGTTTAACATAATTTATACAACATTTTTATGAAGGAGGTTGAAAAAAATGAAAATACTATGAGAATCAGTTCATATTTTTACACATACAGTTTCATTGTTCTCTTATATATTTATTATTGTTTCAGATTTGCATATGGAGATCACAGCTTCAGAAAATTCGTGGCCAAATAAATTCAGTATCTCCTCACTATTGTTTGTTTACCCATTTTGGGGTTTCAGGTCAAGTGTGAAGACTTTCAACATTTCCAATCTACCCATATGGGTGTGTTTTTTCAAAACAACAAGTTAGGTATTTTGTCATATGGGAGTTTTCAGACAATGCTTTAGTTTTCTCTAAATATCAAGCACTTGTATGGAGGAGATTAAAAGACACAGGAATATCAATGAAAAGCATCGCGGGTCAAGCTCATAGCTTTAAAAATTTGAATATACAAAGTACCCTTATTCGGGGTTTGTTTTTTTTAAAACATAGAAATTGTAACTTTCAAAACTAACCCATATGGGGTTTTTACATGAAATAGAAAAAAACATAAAATGTGAATTTCCTGTGGTGAATCAAGCTTCAGAATGGAGAAAATACAAATTTATCCAAATTCCAATGATACCCACGAAGGGATTCATCCTCAAATGTGGAAGGAGGGGAGATTCTTGTATTGGGTTGGACCCAATAGTTTTAAAATACATTTTCTGAGATTCATATAGCCGCGGCTTGTATGGTGGTCAGGAAAAAATGCAAGTGAATATCAACTATCAACAACAACAGGAACAAAGACTTCTGTCGTTGCTTGTGGGAGAGCACCCTAGCCGTGGCCAAGAGTTCCATAGAGTTCCCAAAAGCCAAGAGTTCGAGCTCTTAAATGATAGCCAGGCTCTCATAGTGGAAATAGAGCATGAAAATAGTAGATGTAAGAATAGAAAAAACAAAGCGGAGGTATTAGGGGTTGTGTTAGCCGCGGCCTCAAAGTCAAAATGAACAAAAGAAAGCCATAGAAGCTAAAACGAATAGCTTACCCTATGCACAATAAAAGAACAACAGAACCTTCAAGCAAGCTCCCTCATGGAGTCTCCCAGACATAGATCGAGTTCGAGCTCATAACGGCCAAAGAAGAACAAAGCATGGGAATGTAAGAAAAGTCAGAAATCACCATGAACAGGCCGCGGCCTTAATGTCTTTCTTGCTCTTTAGAATGGAATAAAAGAATTTCAATACTAAAATCCAAGCTTACCCATTGAGGAGTTCAGCTACAGGAAAGTGGAGATGAAAATTATCGAGCATGGAGATTCTCAGGCCAAGCTCAACCACCATGGCGGCGTGCTCTTAGGAAAAGTTCTTTTCCTTCAAAGTGAAGAGTGCAAAATGAAATGATTTAGGGTTTGACCTTGTTTTCCTCATTCCCTAATTCGACCTTATCATCATTTGGAACATTCGGTCAAAGCACATGGGGAAATTTGAATGGGATAATCTTTCCATCATATTTAATCAAAGTCTGAAGTTTAATATATGTTGGAGGCCAAAATTTGTATGCCTAGGTTGGTCGACATATTAAGTCTCTAAGACTTATATCTTGTGCCTTTGGAAAATTGAAGATTTGGTTTGCATAGTGGTTGCTTTATGATCTAGAAGTGATTAGTTTTATCACTTAGGTTTTGTATTCTCATAGAAAATCAATTATCCATTTAGGTTTCTTTGTTTTCTAATTGATTTTAGAGAAATCAATTGAAGTTTTGATGAGAGAATAATTATTATATTAATTTTTTTTATGATTTTTTGAGAAAATCAAAGCGTTGTAATGGAGAGATAAGAATGTTTTTCTTTTTTGCAAAATATTTTTAATCTTTAATTGCAAAAATTAGACAATTTGTAAGATCTGCAATCCTGTAAAGCAGAACTGTAAAGCAATCTTTTATAAGTTGTTTTATGATTTCTTGCTATTTTTAGCAGATTCATTGTTGAATTTTCCTCTTTGTCGGATTTGAGTCTTATCTTCGAGAGATAGGGTGTTTTTTGGGATTTTAAAGAAGATTCAGCCTATTTTTAGAGGCTTGATAGTTTGATCATAAAAGCAATATGCTTTTTTCTATTTTTATGCAGTTTTTGAGACAGTTTGAAAGTTTTTTCTGAGCTCGAATTAGGGTTTCTTGAGAGTTATGTCTTTCAAAAGACTTAGTATTTTCAGCTCTCCTTCTCAGTTCAGATTGTAGTTCCTGCTCTTATGCATTTTGGAGCTTGTGAACCTTTTGTACTTAATTTTGGCAGATTGACACTCTTTCAGTTTCAGTAATACAACATAGTTCTTTCCATTTTCTTGTCTCAAGACTGGTAATAGCAGTTTGATGCTTTGTGTTTTTAGATTTGAAGCCTTAATGTCCTACTTTTATGAGTTTTTTGCACAGGGTTTCATGTTTTCAGGTTGTATGATGTATTTGATATCTCTGAATCTTCATATGAATTATTGATGAAATCATGTATTGGTGAGATTGTAGGAACTATTGTAATAAAGGAATTGTTGCATGTGACAAGATCTAATTTCTGTCAGAAGTAATAACTTAATCATTAGTTAGATTCAAGTTTTATTTTTAGTCCATCTTTCTATCCCTTTTCCTCTGAATTTTTAGGATAGGATTTATCATTCAAAGAACCAACTCACTCTGGAGATTCCTTCTTCGTTCATATCACCCACATTTGAAGAAGGTTTCCATGTTTCAGTAGATTGCTGAATCTTGCATTCAGTAGGGTGCAAATCTATTGATAACAGTTTTTGGCACGCTTGGTGGGACATTCAGACCATTTTAATATCTTTTCAATTTTTTGTTTGGTGTATGCAGCAAATTTTTCCAGCCTTCTGGAGGCTATTACAATATACCTGGCGACTCCGGTTCTATTTTTGCATGCTAGTGCAGCCCGCACATGAGAAAGATTCAAACAAGATCAAGTTTTGTGCCCTTCAATTATCAAGAGTTTTCCCCATCACGAAGAAGAGGTAGGACAGCAAGGAGGCTTTTTGAAGCACCCACGAGGTCGAAGTCAACACCTCTGCTTTTTAGTTCCTTGGTGTTATCACCAGGAGTTCCAATTCTGATCTCACAAATACCGCCAATGGTAGCACCAAGGTAGCACCCGTTCATGCCCTTCAATGGTGGTACTCCATTAAATATACTTCAGCACAATGATGTTCCAGTTGCAACCCTTAGAGGGCTGCTATTCTTCACTGGGGAAGATTACACTACACCAGTCGAGCACATCTGTGATGTGGCCACGTTATGCTCAGTGCACAATATCACACAAGAGAACGTTGTGCTAAGGCTATTGGCTGCGTCACTTAAGGGAAAAGCATTGTAGTGGTTCAGAGGCCTCGCAACCAATTCAATCGTGACATGGGATGCATTAGGTAACGACTTATACCAACATTTTGTTGATAAATCTGACAATTTGTCTCTATTAGAGCAGCTGAGCACCATCTAGAGGGTGCCACATGAGCACTTGGCTGACTTCAACTACCGATTTCAGAGAACCTGGGATAGGATTCCTGCAATGGTAAAGCCCTTACCGACACATGCTTTTCTATTTTATTTAAAATCTTTAAATAGTAAGATTGTTGTTATGACTCAGTCTATGGGTGGACTAACACTTCCTAACACTTACAATATAGCCATTAATGCTAAAAATTGCCTCATTCAAGCTGGAGACATAACTCCTAGACCTCTTATGCCTTTGTTTCTAGAGATACAACCACCTATTCTTGCTGTTATACCTCCTTTGGCTGTTGTCCCTCCTATTCCAGCGATAGGTTATCATAATACAACCCAAGAGGTTGCTGCCCCAACCCCAAATCCGAAGATGCAAGAGCTTAAAAGCATATTAAAGACCTTCAGAAATGATCTCATGACTATTAAAAAGCATGTTGGCCAAGAAAGTACGTCTTATCAAACCCCTTATCAGCAAAACCAACAAAATAGGCCTGCTTTTCAAAATGATTATCAAGCCCAAAGAAGGAATTTTAACCCCAGGCCATTCCATCCATACAATTCAAATGCAGCCAGTTCGTCAAAGGAACTTGTGCTACAGAATAATGTTGCCCAAGATTGCGATTGGTGTTATCCATGCAATCAGCCCCATAGCCAATCATTGTGCACCAATGGAATGTGGAATCAAGCTTTAATGGTTCAAAATAGCTATGTTGGTTTAGAAAATTTTGTAGATCAAAACCAAGAACAACAAGATAATGTGGAAGTCACCTTGTTGAACTGGCAGAGTTCTGAATTCTGTGGCATGTGTTGGAACTATTAATATCTGATGATTTTACATAGTGTTCACATTCATAATTTTCCAAGTGAGTCTTGCCATGTGCACATTTTCCTTATTTTTGGCCATGTTGTCCCATATAATCCATCAGGTCTTGCATAATTCACATTGTGGTCTATATCTCCCCAATCCATGTTGCATTTTCTGCTGGCAAACGTCTGTGTTTCCTATCGGAAAGCAATTTTTGATATCATGGTGATTGGATTTCATCTTTTGGCAATTATCGGCATGACAATTTCTTTGTTTCGGTGACAGGAGGATACATACATCGACAAGAGTTTGGGCGTCAATGTAATGTCGCAGCGAGATTGTTTTATCTTACTGATCGGTCGAAGGACTGGCTTATCGATAAGAGTTACTGACTTTTAGAGGGAGGTCTTAGTGACTTCGTTGGGTTTCACCGATATAAAAGGAAAAAGGTCTCTGTCGGTATGAGAATTGTATTCTCTTGGCAATCTAAATGTGCTCGAGATGTTTCGGTATGACTCGGTGGTTTCTTTGGGACCTCTCCCTGATTTTGAATTGTCTTGGCGAAGGTGAATGGAAGGTGCTTCTCGGCGAGAGTTTTCTTATGTCACAGCGACATACATGATAGATGAAGACTTTCGGTAAAACATAATGTGATCGACATAAGGTATTTCTGATATCAATAGGTTACAGTGACAGTGAATCAAACGAAAAGGGCATCTCAGTGAGAAGCTTGCTTGTGTCTCTACGAATGAGTTATACACTAAGAGAAGCATATCGATATAACATTTTGTAATCTGTGAGATGTCTCACTGACATCACAGAGTCAGGGCGAAACACAAAGAGCATGGGATAGCATCGATATAATTTCCTTCGACATACTTATGGGGATGTCTTAGCGAATGATTAACAATAACTCGGTTACTGTGGCTGACATGTAAATTTCTAAATACATTTGCAAGCCGACATGAATGCCCGATTGTAACGGTTGGCCAACATGGGTTTTGGTCGACATGGAATTTCAAAATGATGTGTCTGTTCAGATGCTGGTGTATAAATATTCACTCCCAATTGTGAATGTGGGGGATGAGATCAGATTTTAGATTAGATACAGTAGGTAGAGATGGATACAGTAGAATAAATTTCTCATATCAGAGGCTATGTTGCATGTTTTCAAATGGCAATTTCAATGAAAGTCAGTTGATGTGGCAGGTTATTTCTGGTGTCAATTGTCTATTGAGTTTATTGAAAAGTATTGCTAAGCTGTCTCCATGATTGATTCTTTCTAGTTGTTTAAATTGATGTAACAAGTTTACTTTCAGTTTATCAGTGCACATTTGTTGTATCTATGTGGTTAATTAACTGGTTCTCTCAAGAAGAGATTAAATCCTTTTTGTTGATAATAGTAATCAGGGAGATTCATCTGGATTATTAAAGTAGAGCTTAGTAGTCATAATCTTGCATGTTTATACAAGTTATAAACAAAATATATGCCAGCAATTCAAGTTTCTGCTAGAATAAGTTTCCCATTTCTGTTTCATTGGACTCTACATACCCAGTAAGGCACTGGTCTCTGCATTTCATCATTTGATTCATTCAATTTCTTTACATCTGTTAATTGAACATTTTAGGTTTTAGATTAGAAGATTTCTTTTGCTATTGCTATCAAGTTTGGTTTCATTTGTTCACTTCATTTGCCATTGTGGACAAATCTTTGTGCAAGAAAGATAATCAAAAGTCAAGTCTGCCCAATTCAGATAGGTACACCTGCCTAGGTCTGGCAGCACCTGAAGAGTAGAAGGTTTAATTCATTTGACCTTGTCCGTTACCTTAAAACATATCAAGAGATTGGCAGCCTCTTGAGGCATCCTGCTTGTATTTTTGAGAGCTAACAAATTGGTGACTCCGCTGGGGATTACATCAAAAAATTTGGTTGAAGACCATCATATAGAGTCATTGAAGAAGGATTTATAGTTGGAGAAGTTTCAGAAAGAGTGATTCCATTGGGGAGAAGATCAGAAATAATCATTTTCCTACTTTTGGAAAAGTAGGTGGTGACTCTGAAAAAACTTGATGAAGAATGGAATTTGTGTATGGAATGAATGGGTACACAAATGCAGGAAGGCATTGGATTCCTCAAATGCCTAATAATACAATTGGAAATTCTCACAGTGGAGGCAATGCATATTATGCACAACAAAATATATACTCACCACAACCACCTCATGGTCAGTAGTATATGCCATAGTACCAGCATTAGTACCCACCTAGCTCCCCCCTCATCAATACACAACAATGATCAGACAATTTGATTTGAAAGGGATTCAATTATCCCCTTATCTAATGGATGGCAGTTGGAGAAGTATTGTTCCAAAGTTTGCAGGGAGTAATGCGATTACTGCTGAAGAGCATTTAAAAAGTTTCAATGCCTTCATCCAAGATTTGGATGTGCCATTTGAAGATTTACACATGAAGCTATTCATGATATCACTTATTGAAGATGCCAGGGATCAGTTCAATAGCCTACCAGCAGTCTCTATTGATTCTCTCCAAGGGTTTTAGGATCAATTCCTCGAGCAATATGGGAATCCAAGTGCACCAGATGCTGCTCTTCATGAATTAATACGAATTCAGAAAGATCAAAATGACACAATTTATGATTTTAATCAGAGATTCAATAAGTTGTAGAATAAAATACCTCCTGGATCAAAGTTGCTAGATTCTATAGCATTGAGTGTTTATTTGAATGCATTTGATCCTAAAACAGGGTATGAACTAAGGAATAGATTCCCAAGAGATTTGGCTGAGGCTCAGAAGATGGCACAGACAATTGAAAACAATAGGAGGGTTGCAGGGATAATGGATAAAAGAGACAATCCTAAGGTTCCTCAGCAAAGCAACAATTATAAGTACAGACAGTAGAATACTTACAGAAATGAGAGGCCAAGGTTGCATGACATGCCTTATAATACAGACTGGAAGGATGAGAAACCTATAACAGCTAGGCCTGGAAACAAAGAAGCTCCTGATCCATTGAGCAAGAGGGGAACCTATATGGTAAGTAACAATTACTTCTGTGAATTTTGTGATAGGCCACATTCCCCAGATTATTGTTTTGTAGCCCAAAGAATGCAGGAAGAGGGAATGTTGATGGGAAACAATAGAGAAGATCACACAGTATATTTGACTTCAAACACTTTTCACCATGTTGTGGAGAGGTACTCATCTTCAGAGGATGAAGGTTATCAGCATGATGTTTCAAATCAAAAATACAATGTTCATATGGCTGAATAGCAAGTCCTTTCTGACTCTGAAGAAAATTATATAGAGCCCCATTCTATTGTGGTGCCTGCTCAATGTAGTATGAGGAGACTCACCAAAGAGGAGATAGAGAGACTAACTGTTGCTGTAGTTGAGGAAGCAAAGAGTAAACACTGGCTGAGAAATAGGACAGTAAATGAGAATAAAGGTGTCCCCAGAGGAATTTTATGAAGGATCAGAAGGCGACACAAGGGACTAAGAGAAAGCAGAAGATAGGCAGCATGATAAAAGTAAACAGAAGCCTATCCAAAAGGAGAAAGTTAGAGAGCTGCACAAAGAAATGCAAAAGACTGATCAGAAGGAAGAAAACAAAGGAGAAACATTGGAGCAGAAGAAAAAGGATTAAGGTAGAAGGCTCCTCTTTTAACTTCATTCAAGCATTATCCTAGGGAATAAGGTATGAGAACACTATCAATGTTGAATCCAATAGTTGTATTTCTGATGAGTATGGAAAAATTGATCAAATGATGCAACCGATAGAAGATGAGACATGTGCAAGTAATAATGACTCCAATGATAGCTTGCACATGATGAGGATGAAGGCACAAGAGACCTCTCTTGCATAACAGATTGTGATAGGGAAAGCAGTGTATGTTATGAGGGACCCAGTGAATTTTTAGATTGTGAAGATGGATTTGTGGATTTTGATCTACAACAAGTTGAAAGCTATGAAGATACAGTTGATGAAAAAGAGGTTTGTACATTTGATAATGGTTTCCAAACTTTTTCAAACCCATTGTATGATGAAGTGTTACAAGAAGATTGGATGATATTTTGCGGAGGTATGCCCATGAATGAACTTCAGGTATTTTCAAATCCACTTTATGAAAGAGAGGAGATAATTTCAGAAAAGAAAAATGATGGAATAAATGACTGTGTTGATAATGTTTTTGATTTCTCATTCTCTGATGACCTTGGACTTCTTTTTGATGATGACAAAAGTAAAGTGTACAATTGTAGTGTTGAAGATAAAGGATTTTGTTCATTCAGCAATGAGAAAATTTCAGACTTGATTACTTTTGAATATCAGAGATGTGTGCACAAGGATGATTTTGAAGTTTTGTGTCCAACTTACATTTGTTTTGACAGTGAAAGATCTTTATGCAAAGATTCTTATGACTCCCAATGCATTGCTTGGAATGATGGTGAGACCTTTGGTGTTGATCAAAAGTCTGTGTCCATTCGAGAAGAGGTATGTTATTTTGAAATTTCTAACTCATGTGGAGAAGATATTTGTCTGCATACCAAGGATGATAGAATTCCAGCATTGATTGATTCACATATACATGATGTTAAAGATATGAGTCATTATCTAGTGTTGACTCCAAATGGTAGTGTCAAAGAGGTGCAAAAAGTCTCAGATTTGTTTGTTTCAGATGGCATTGATATGACAAAGCTTTTTGTTTCTCAAGAAAAGCACTTTGATGATGAATTTTTGATACAGCTGAGAGAGTGTTTCATAGTACACAACAGTGAGAAAGATAATGAGGAATTTTGCATTGAATATGCATGCATTTTGTATGTTGAAGATAATAGGGGTTTGTTCCGTGATGAAGAATTTGAATTGTTGAATGGTGTAGGGAATTTGGGCCAAGCTGAGCATGATGATTTTCTAAAAACCTGCAATAACAGTGACAGGAAAGATTGCATGAGTATCTTCAAGAAGAATCTGATGAACTCAAGACAAAACTAGGTATTTGATAGGGGAAAGTATGGTTTGAGTTTCAGATCGTAACAACTCAGAACAGGTGAAGTTGAAACACAAAGGATTAAGGGTTGCTAGTGCATGGACAATTCTTGCTTATCCTCTTTAAAATTCTTTTCCATGCACAGTAGTTTAGGGTTTTTCGCATCTCCATTTTTCTTTCATTTTCCATTCATTCCATCATACTTCATGTTCATCCCCATTCCCATTTTGCTCATTTTGTCTCTGGTCTAGTCTGCTCACCCAAAGATTCTGGATCCTTGCAATTATCTTACTATCATTCATCCCCAGATGGAGCCACTGTTGGAACTGTTAATATCTGATGATTTTACATAGTGTTCACATTCATAATTTTCCAAGTGAGTCCTTCCATGTGCACATTTTCCTTATTTTTGGCCATGTTGTCCCATATAATCCATCGGGTCTTGCATAATTCACATCGTGGTCTATATCTCCCCAATCCATGTTGCATTTTATGCTGGAAAACGTCTGTGTTGCCTATCGGCAAGACATTTTTGATATCATGGCGATTGGATTTTATCTTCTGGCAGTTATCGGCATGACATTTTCTTTGTTTCGGCGACAGGAGGATACACATATTGGAAAGAGCTTGGGTGTCGATGTAATGTCGCAGTGAGATTGTTTTATCTTACTGACCGGTGGAAGGATTGGCTTATCGATAAGAGTTACTGACTTTTGGAGGGAGGTCTTAGCGACTTCGTTGGGTCTCACCGATATAAAAGGAAAAAGGTCTCTATCGGTATGAGAATTGAATTCTCTTGGCGATCTAAATGTGCTCGGGATGTTTTAGTATAACTCGGTGGTTTCTTTGGGACCTCTCTCCGATTTTGAATTGTCTTGGCGAAGGCGAATGGAAGGTGCTTCTCGGCGAGAGTTTGCTTATGTCACGATGACATACATGATAGATGAAGAATTTTGGTAAAACATAATGTGATCGACATAAGGTCTTTCTGATATCAATAGGTTACAGTGACAGTGAATCAAATGAAAAGGGCATCTCAGTGAGAAGCTTGCTTGTGCCTCTGTGAATGAGTTATACACTAAGAGAAGCATATCGATATAACATTCTGTAATATGTGAGATGTCTCACCGACATTACAGAGTCAGGGTGAAACACAAAGAACACAGGATAACATCGATATAATTTCCTTCGGCATACTTACGGGGATGTCTTAGCGAATGATTAACAACAACTCGGTTACTGTGGCCGACATGTAAATTTCTAAATACATTTGTAGGCCAACATGAATGCCCGATTGTAACGGTTGGCCAACATGGGTTTTGGTTGACATGGAATTTCAAAATGATGTGTCTGTTCAGATGCTGGTGTATAAATATT